>JALBZZ010000597.1:0-19423 GCA_038051095.1 Globisporangium irregulare
CCCCCCCCCCCCCCCCCCCCCCCCCCCCCCCGCCCCCCCCCCCCCCCCCCCCGCCGCGCTTCGATTCTTCCCTGGGCAGTAAGCCGCTTGTGGTACTGCTGCCATCTATCTGTGCGCTCATCCTACCACCTGCTTGGCTTTGTCTGTTTGCATCTTCTATGGGGAGTTGGCGTTGGATTGACTCCCCAGCAGTCAGGCTGTAGCAGAAGCGTAGACAGAAAGTCTTGAACGCACTTGTTTCCCACTGAGCAATTTTGGGATTGGGAATGGAAAGTCTCAAGAGGCACAAAACCACCCCGGTAGTTAATCCTACTGCAATCGCGCTCTCAGCAACTACCTCAAGCACGTCCACCTTTCCTGAGCTTTTCTAGGAAATGCCTACTCTGTTCTCTATCGAAGCTGATCACTTCACTTGTCACTCAGTCGCTAAGTCAATCGCTGAATGCCCTTCGCGCTAACGTTATAATCAAGCTGTAGTCAGAGCTGGAGTTACCACTAGACTTGACTCAGTTCCACTGGTCAATTCCCATATCTTCACTAGATGACTGAGCAACAATGACATCACCGAGATCACTTCCAGCCATAGCATGGATTCTCTCGAACAAACTGTAGCTACAGCCTGCACTCGTTGGTCCGCAGCGTGTGTGAGGGCCTGGCTGACTGATAGAGCGTGCGGCTATGTGATTTATTGTCGTGGCTGCACACGGATACTTGGACAGGAACGCCATTTCGAGCTTCTCGGGAGTGTATCTGAACATCAAAGACCTGTAAATTCACGCCATCAAGTGTTTCCCTGGTCAAAGCTGCGCCTCGAAAACTAACGAAGGCATGTCTATGAAAACGAATGGCAGAGTCCTCAACGACAATCGACTCACAAGCGTCCCCGCGGTTCTCTCGAAGTTCACAGAGCTCGAGCGGCTGTAAGTTTCGCCTGAGGAAACGAGCTCGCTGTTGATTCAATGAATCTTGCATCTCATTGACGCACGTTCGTTCGATGGCAAATAGGTGCCTTGGTGGCAATTCGATTCAGACTTTCGGTAAGGGCGACGCTCCTGTGAGTGTCTTGATTCTGTAAGTACATCTTAATAGTCAGTTTTGGTCGACTTCACACAGACCGCCTTTCACTGACCTGTCGTTTCGGATGCACGCTTTGTTAGCTGGGCCAGCAATAGCACGATGGCCACATTCGAGGCGGATATACCAAGTCTCTACTACTTGTACGTCACAAGAAGGATGTTTTTAATGCGTAAATGTGTGCCTCGCATGCGCAGAACCTAATAATTGATCCCCTCTCTTCACTTTGTACAGAGAGCTGAACAGCAATAGTTTTCAGACGTTCCCGCAAGCGATTCTCAAGCTCGCAAGCCTGGATAAGCTGTACGTAAAAGTGAATGTGGTGAGTTCTGCCTCGCAGTTGAGAAAGCGATGCTTCTAGCTAACCAGAGGACCAATCTACTTGTCTGCAGATGTCCAAAATCGACCCGACGTGCTTTCGATCGGATTGCAGTACGAGCCAGTAATTCACGTTGCATGACTACACAGCGTGCATCGCGGAGGCCGCCGCGGATTCAGGAACGAGCTCAAGTGATACTACTACCAAGCCAAGTGAGACTTCGAGAACCGGTTCAAGTGGGTTTTCCAAGGCTGGCGGCAGAGCAACGACCAACTCCAGTGGTGATTCTACCGACTTGAGTGATGCTACTATCAAGAGAGCGGATACAAGCAACACTGCTGTCATCGCTGGTTCTTCCGCGGTGGCGGTGGTTGTTCTTGCTGGCATCATCGCTGTGTTCTTCTACAGATCACAGAGAAGCAGATCCAAGCCAAGAACAGGTACACTTACTACGGGCACAAGTCAGGGAACCGTCGACAGAGGTGGGAAGTACCTGTCACTCTGGGACGATCACGACTTGCAGGCAGTGAAAGTGAGTGTGGACAACATCCAGGACATCAGGAAGATCGACAGTGGCGCCTTTGCCGAAGTGTGGCTCATCAAGTTTTGCAACGCGTAGTTCATGGCGTCCAAGCGGCTACGAGAAGGTGAAATCATTCGAGCGCGAACCCAGGGCTTTATGAACGAGATCAAGCTCGTATCGACTCTAAAGTGCCCGAACATTGTCGATTTCATGGGTGTCGCGTGGGTCCGAGAAACCGACCTGCAGGCGCTCTTTGAGTACATGGACAACGGTGACCTGCGCACGTATCTCGTGAGCCCACACGTGTCGACACAGTGGAATGCAGATAAATTACAGATCGCCATTGAGGCATGAACGAGCGCACGCACACTAGCGCTTCTGCTACATCCGCTGGTGCATCCCGGCCTCAAGTCTCGCAACGTGTTGCTGAGCTCGGAGATGCCAGCGAAGTTGACAAACTTTGGTGTCTCTCGCTACCGCTCGGTCCACGAGATGATGACTGCTGGCGCGGGCACTGGCCGCTGGTTGGTACCTGAGGTGATCTCTGGGGGGAGGCAGTTATGGACCTGGTGCGGACATTTTTTTCGTTTGGCGTGCTGCTGTTGGAACTGGATAGTCGCAAGACCCCGTACGAGGGCATTTGCGAAGCAAACGGCAACAAGCTGACGGACGTGGCGTTGCTGCAGATGGTGTTGACTAGCAAGTTGAAGCCGACCATGAGTACAGGCTACCCAGAGAAAGTCGCTGAGTGGCGAACCGCTGCCTCTCACTGAACGCTGTGGACCGTCCAAGCGCGCCGGAAGTGGCGTATCTGCTGCGCACCGCCATAAAATCCCTCAGTACTATCTCCATGCGATCAGCGTGTCGATCATACCAAGGCGAGCCATTGAAGTGTTCTTCCCATAGTTTTTTTCTTTCCTTTTATCATAAACTGCCTGCCTTTGCCGTGCATGTTTGAATCACCAGTTTGCTACGATCGTCTCAATCGAAAGCAATGTACTTGAGTGATACATCTGCATTTGCAATTTATCCTTCGACTGATACTGTTGTGCTAGGCAAATCGCTTTTGAACCGTGTAAGTACCATGTCGTATTCAACTTGATGCATTGTGCATACACAACGCGTTTTCGATCGGACGAAAGATGTGTACTTCTACCTACAACAAGTACAAGCTGGTTCGCATCGACATTTCTTCATGCTGTTCCCTTACTCCTCCTCCTTAGTTCATACGACCGATGCAGTTCGGCGCCGAGCAGTCGCAGCGGATGGCTTCGTCTTCGATCGGGAACTTGTAGTCGTACGTGACTTCGTCACCGGCCTCGATCGCGCGCTTGGCGAAGATCACGATCTTCTTCTCGTTCCCCTCCACGGTGACCACGCGCGCAAACGCCTTCGGGTCGCACGAATGGTTGATGAAGCGCGCGAGGTTGCCCACGCGCGTCGCGTCGATGATCGTCTTCTCGTCCAAACGGAACATGTAGCAACTGCCGATGCCGATCTCCTCGTAGTATTTTTCCCGCTCGTCCGCGACGTCCTGAGCGATCATCTGCCCCTGGTACTCGACGATCATCTGGCCCTCCGCCATCGTCTCTTTCGTGAACAGCCCGTAGCCATGGATCTTGGATTTGCGCACCTCTAGGCGTTCATCAAACGGCCGACGGCGCAGCTCTCGGTACTGCATTGCAATCGGCAGATGCTCCAGGTCCATCGCAACGCCGCTACTCCCTTTCGTGTTCGCGCCACCTGCGCTGGCATTGGCGGTGGCATTAGCGTTCACTGTACTGTTGTTGTTGTTGTTGCTATTAGCACTGCTGCTGTTGGCTGTTCCGTTTGTCGACGATTGGGTCTCTGGTGTCTCTCGGGTCGCTTGCTTGTTCAAGCGACGGCGGATCGGAGCTGCACGTGGTGCACCATCGTCGTCATCCTGGGCCAGATGTCCTTCGTACCCATCAGTTCGTGTCGATCCGGACGACAGGCGCGCACGTTCTTCGGCGACCACCAGCTGCTCTACTTCGTGCAGCGCGTCTTCAAACTGCTTCGACGTCGGCAAGTGCTGTGTGAACACATACACCTCTTCGCTGGCATTCGCCGCAGCGTCGGCGTTGATCGCAGGAGAAGCAGTGTTCATCTCTTCGTAGCGTCTTTTTCTTGAACCACCAACTGGAGAGCTGGCGAGGAGTTTCTTTGAAATCAGGCTCCGACTGATGCTCGTTGTCGCTGCGTGTGGGAGCTGCTCGATCTCTTTCACAATGTCGGGAACGCCAAAACCAAAGAAATGCGCTCCAGAGAGACCGTAGGAGAACCACGAACTCCGACTCACGAACGGGTTCTTGTCGTAGCTGCTGCCGAAGCAGTACTGCTGGTTCTCGTACAGCGCCACCAGGCGACCTCGAAGCTCGATGAGTGCATCGTCAGCAGTGAACGCCACGATCGGGCGATCTCGGTCATCCGATGCAACGATTTTGAAAACTGCACGTGCGCGAGTTTTCGGTTTCTCGTGGTCAGACGCAGGTCTCTTCTTCCCTTTCTCCTTCAGGCGGTCTTCGATGTCAGTGCTTGTGACGACGCACTCGTACAGACATCGAGTCTGCAGGGAGCGAGAGCTCCAAAAGATGCGAGTGCTTCTGAATCCGAGCGGAAAGATCACCTCACGACTGTGAAACGACGGGTTCCCCACCACAATGTGCCCAAACGACTGAACCGTGAGTGCACCTAGTCGGATGCACTGCGGACGTTTCTGTCTCCGAGATTTGCTTCCTTGTTTCTTCAGATCAGACGTCGGGATTGGCGGATCACTGCGCAGGTGCCGACGAGGTTCTGGCGATGGGTCAACCACAGGAAGCACTGGCGTGGATACAGGAGGTTGAGGGACTGCAGAGGGCAGTTCCTCATAAACTGTAGTGGGCTCAATCGACGCGAGGTCCAAAGCCTCGGGTGCTGCAGTGGTTGCAAGTTTGTCGGATGCCATAACTCCATCACTCTGAGGCGCTTGCTTGCTTGCGTCTTGATGAAGCCCGCGCTCACTTTCTGCACTGCTCTCAAGGCTCACAGTAACAGCGTCAGAGACTGAGACCTGGTCACTAGGCTCGGGCATCGCCTCATCTTGATCGCCACCAGTAGCACCTTCATTCTGCGCTACATTGCGCTCATCGCTTCTCTTCTGGGTCTCTGGGGCTTCCGCAGTTTCGACGTTGTTTTGCTGTACAGCACTCAATTGTTCAGTGCTGAGATCTCCAACTTCTGTCGTTGCGTGGATGTGGTGTTCTCCAACATCAGGAACATCCTGCTTGTCTGATGAATCCAAAGCCGTCACATCAGCAGCAGTTTCGATTACAGTCGCAGGAGGAGCTGCAGCGGCAATGAGCTTCTGCTTTCGCGAGACCATCGCGATATGCTCTGGTTTCGGACAGCATGTCTCGCCATTGGGGAGAAACACAACTCCATAGTCGTACGCGCACGGAAAGTGGAAGTGGCGCTGGCATCGAGAGACAGCGCAGCCGACACTTGCTCCCAAGACTCCGCAAGCATCACATCGGATCAGACGGCTTCGGTTCTTGGCTTTCTGGCATTTCTGTAGGACGCCTTCCACTGTTTCATACACCTCGACCGACCACATGGCGCAGTTTACATGCACCCACTGATCCTTATCCGTGTAGATGAGGCGGCCGCACATCAAATCGTCGCCAATCATGAAGCAGAACGCGCAGAAGCGATTGTCCGCGAACTTTGGACGTGCATTGCTTCTGGCTGCGAATTGAGTCGAGGTGGACCCAGAGTCATCCTGAGTTTTGTTCAAGGAGTCACTGAGGTCAGCTGATGGCCAGCCGCATAGCGGAGCAGCTTGCGTCATTTTGACCATTTGCTTCACTGTTGGGCTGTCTTGAGCAATCACGAAACCATCTGGAGCCGTTGGGATCTCGGTTTTCTTCTTCGAAGAATTAGCTGCCATCATCGCGCGGCTGCTGCTTGAGGGAGAGGTTGTATTGCTCGCCACATCATGGCTGGCACCTCGATCACTAAAGGTGTTGTCGCCAGTATCAGTTTGCTCACGAACCAGGTGCCTCTTCCCAACTCGTCTCTCATACTGCTTCTTGATCATCACGATCTCTTCGTCAAGGGTCATCTCCGCGCTCTCTTGGCGCAACATCTTTATCGTTTGGTCGCTAAGTCGCTCGTGTCCTTGATCGGTAGCGGCTTCGCTGCCCAGCAAGTGCAACACGACTTTCGGCAACGGACGCCATCCATAGAACAGGTGAACACAAGCCAAGAGAGCCGCACAGCTGCATGCCTCGGAGACGATGGCCGAAATGACGCTGGCATCTTTCTGCTTCTCGACACCGTGCTGGGAATAAAAGTTGCCGGACTTCCGACTTTGGCGTCGAAGCGAAGCCTTCGGACCTCTAGAATACCGCTTGAATCGCAAGTATCGACTCGCCTTCTGCACAAGCCATGAAGGAATGACGACGCCATTCGCAGTCAGCTCTTGCTCTTTCGTGAATCGAGTCCAGTTTTCTCGAAAGTTCACACTTCGATACGCCAAATTCTTTAAGCACTCTTCGCCGAGACGAAGAATGTACAAGTACACGGGCGTCTGATCCTTCCAGTATTTCCACTGCTTCGCTTGGTCCAACTGCTCTCTCGCTTCTTTCCACTTTGCATTCGTTTGATCTCGTTTCTGCTGAATCATCTCGATCAGCACTTGGCATTTCCAGCTATCCGAGATACTCGACAGATTGGCTCTCTCTTTCGGACGGCACACTCCACATATGTAAAGAGCGCTTGGATCTTCGACTAAATTCTTGTATCTCTCGGGTTCGTCAGTCAGCAAAGAGTCGCACTTTGGATGTGCCCACAACTCGCACGCATCACACTGAATAAGCTCTTCGTCCTCCGGATCCCACCTCAGTTTACAAAGAGGGCATTTCTCGCTGTCCTTCTTCTGCTTTCGAGCTTCAGCGGTCCAGATCTGAAGCAGTGGCTTGCTTTTCTCTTGTTTGATGGTCGCTTCAAACTGCTTGCTCTGGCTGCAGCTGAGACAGACGCTCCGGTCGTAGCTGTAAGTCATCTCGGGCTGGTCCTTCCCACACTCTTCGCAGAATACACAATTTGCGCAATAAATCCGAGTAGATTTGTCCTTCGCATCATCTCCAAGATCTTGATCATAGTCTGGTTTGCCGAGTGCTGGAAGCATACATGATCCGTGGTACCCTCGATCACAGTGACCGCAGAAATGCAAGGCAGTGGAATCGCCATCGCCTCCTGGTCGTCCACAGATCTCACACATCTTGCAATTCTGGCAGCGCCAGAACGCCTGGAGGTGCTCGCTTCCATTTATCCGATCGGAGGTCATTCCTGGCACGCAGAACGAATGGAATCCTTCTCCGCAGTCGACGCAAAAGATCATCTCGCTGCTCAGGCCAGCACTTCCACACGTAAGGCACATATCCATCCAGGCATATGTGTGAGCAGACGAGCGCGCTTGCACCATCTTGAACACTTCGATCGCAGAATGTGGTTTTGGGGTCTCGCCGAGCTCGGACTGAAGGACAATTGCAGTTTCTACTGCTTGAGGTTTCCTTTCGGGTTTTGCAGTCGGGGCGACAAAACTCAACGCGCCAGCACTTGTCGCAATTGGCGTCGCACCTGCATTTGGCAGAGCCGATGAGCCTGTAATCGCCTCGGATTTCTTCACTTGCAGCCCACCATCGACGGATTTAGCAGGTACAGCGTCTGGCTTCCTATCGCTCATCTTTTGAGCGTCCGCAAAATCAAGTTGTTCGTTAGACCCGCTCTTTCCATCTTCATTGTCTCTGTCGTCCTCCATGGCGTCCAAGTCATCCTCGTTGTCGCCGTTTGCTGAGCCGAAAAAATCATCGTCCACAGGATCGGAGCCATCTTGGAGTCGTTTCTTCCCGATGGCTGAGTTATTTGGGAGCTGGCGCTTTGCTGCAATCACCAATGCATCGTGGTACTTGCCACCTCGATGTTTCATGCGGCTCTTTGGGGCTGTTTGGCGCAAGATCCGCTGCCCTTGCCCATAAAATCGCCAAGCCTCTCGCCAAATCAAGAAGTCGCGCTCTTTCGAATTGAAGGTGACCGCATTCAAGCACATCAGCTCGAAATCATCTCGAAAATCTCGGAAGTTCACACGCGTGTACCCGTTTTGGAGAGTCTTTTTTAGCATGGTGCTTAAATCCATGGGCTGCTTGATGACGTCGAAATATGTCGGCGCGATGATCTTCGTCACGGGTTCTTTGAAGAGTTCCAGCTTATCTTCAGACTTCAGTCGGTGGATCACTTGCAGCATTCGGCTCTTCCTGCAGGTCAAACACTCGTACTTGTTCATGATTTTAGAATCGTAAGTGTCCTTGAATGCCAGCCTGAACGCGAATTCCTCGTCCATGAGTCTTGCAGGCTTGGATTCTCCAGCAGCCAAGTCGTACTCAAGACTAGACACTGCATTCAGCGCATCTTTTGCAAGCGAGTCGGACACACCATCGGCTGAGTCGTTACCCGACGAGAGCTTGCTTTCACATAGATCAACCCCATTTGCTGAGGCTGGAACCTCGGGCAGCTCCACTTGAACACCCAACTCGAAATCTGCGCTGTCTTTGCACGACAAGAACGCTGGATGTGGATCAGGTTCGCACTCAGCATGCACCCAAAGCTGGCACGTCGAGCATGAATGCAATCCAATACACGTCGCGATGGCATCATCGTTGAGGACTCGCAGGCACACCGCGCAAAACTGATTCGAATCGTAGAACGGGACGCACTCAGCACAAAGTGCGGCGATTTGGAGTGGCAAACGCCATTGCGACCAGCTGGGTGGTTTCAACTCCACATTTGCTTCGCCCTCGAAATCTTGGTGTGCATGGAAGTGCTTCGAGCACCCGGCACAAACAGCGCATTTACTGCACACAAATGGCGCCTTTACATCGTCGAGGATCACGCTTCCATCTTCTTCATTCAGCAACGGAGTAGGGTCATGAGGTGGATCGCAGCAAGCTAGATGAAAGCTTTGCGAACACTTGACACATTCCACAAGCTCTTCCTCAGCCTCATTGACGGGTTCTTCTGTCGCCACTCGAGCAGGAAGCAAACACAGACCGCAGTATTTCTCTTCTGCTGGAAGATCCGCCGGCAATGCTTCAACTTCTTGAGTTTCTACTTGGTTCACTGGCATACTGCTAATAGCAGCATCTAGCGCAGCGCGAGTCTCTTTCTCCTGCGGACTCTCAGTATCAGCAACACTCGAGCTGTAAAACTGCAACGCAATCTCTGCGTAGTCTGCAGATTTAGCCAAGAAATACCGGTTCGATGGGCTTGCAAGATTCACGTTCACCTTCACTTGATCTCTCTCCAGCACGAGCGTTTCCGTTTCAAGATCAACACGTGCAACTTTGAGCGTGTCGCAGTGGCTGTCGTCGGTGCCACAGCTGTCAGCTTGAGTGATATCTGTGAGCTCGAGTCCAACCAACGCTTCAGCAAATTGTTGCCGCCGATGCTCATTCCGAACGCAAATCAACTTCACCAACTTCTGGAATGCTGCCTGAAGCACTTCATTTTCACGGCTTCGCTCGACTTTCGCTCGTTCAACTGACGCTGTAAACTTGGCTAAGCCGTTCTGCGCAGACGCAGGGTCGATGATTTCGGCATCATCAGCAGAATGAGGAGAGAACTTCTTCATCGATCTGCAAAGATACTTCGGTACCCAGCACGACACATTCTCAGTCATTCCTTTGCAATCGTTACTTGCATAGATGCTCACAAGACGGAAATTTGCCATGGCTGCGTCGCTGTCCTCAGCATCCGGTGTCAACAGCTTCTTCGCCATCGGATTTAGGCGCAGCAGTTGTCCCGGCCACCACTGATTTTGCAGCGTCGGCACTTTCACGTACAGCATCGTCTGGGTTCCAATGACCATCGGAAAAGCATACAGCGGAAGTGACTTTTCGGCGCCGTCTTCGAATCGAACCACATGGTGGAAAGATGGATGACTCGCTTCAAACGCCAGAACTCTCCCCACCACCCAATGCTTGTCCCACTTCAGGTAAATGCCGACGCGCTTCCCGACGAGAGCAAACATGCTTTTGAGTTCGCTACTTGTTTTCGGCGGTTTCCCTCGCAGCGCAGCAGCTTTCAGGTCATACGCTTTCGCGGACGTCGGCCGAAGAAGCTCGCCGTAGATTTGCATTTCCAGCAGCATTTGCTTCGAGAATCGCTGTCGCTTCTTTCGGGTTCTCTTCAAGCTTCTCACGCAGCTGTTGCAATACCAGGGTCGAGGAGGAGGCGCCGCTTTTACTGCTGTGTTTCGGACCACTTCGATCAGGTTGAAGTCAGCAAGACACATGTCACAAACAATGACGACGGAGTCTTCTGCTTCGTCCTCTGAAACGCTGTCATCGCCATCAGAAAGGAGAAGCATGGCGTTTGCATTCACACTTCCTCCACTCGGCTTTGCTCCGTTCATCTCGTCGTGAACTCCATTCGATGGTGGAACAACAGGTAGTGGGACGTGCATCCCGGAAGCGTGGAAGTCGGGTTCCGCTCTCTCTTCGTCGTTGACAACTGGAATGATACTTGGAGGTTCTTCGCTTTTCTTCATCGCTTTTCCCCTTCTCTTTGCTTGATAGCCAATTCCACGCTTGCGTTTCTTCCCGCCAGCACGACGACTAACATCCGAAACGCTGTCCAGATCAGCCGAATGATCATCCTGCGAATCAGTGTTGCCGACAGCATCTTCTTCTTGCAGCTTGTTGTCTTCTTCGCTGTGACTTGAGAGGACAGCAGTCACTCTAGACGTACTATGACATCCGTTGCAAAGCGGGAGTGCTTTCGCAGTCGCAATTTGACCAATTGCCATCGGAACGATCGATTGCTGATCAATATTCGAGCCGCATCCTCCACAGCTCGCTGCAATAGCTGGTTGGTCAATTGCAGCTGTTGTTGTTGCTTGCAAAGTATGCGCTCCAGACCTTCCGTTTGACGCAGTTGTCTTCCCGAATCTCGTCACATTGCACGTCGAGCAAAACCAATCGCCCTCTGGAATAGCTGCAAGAGGTGGGTTCAATAGCGAAGCATCAAATTCTCCCTCGCATCCGTCACAGATGAGCAGCGTTACCAGCCCTTCAGGCGCAGCAGTCGGAATCGGCGGAAACGCGGTGTTGTTCGGCTTCGATACACGCTTTCCTTTCTTATCCCTCCGACTCTTTGATTTTGCTCGGCTCTTCCTTGTTGATTCGCAAACTGAGCAAAACCAATCTCCTTCAGGAATGTGAGCAAGCGGCGGGTTGAGAGCTCCCATCTCAAATTCGCCTTCACAATCATCGCAAATCAGCAGAGTGACGTCAACCAGCGGCAACTGCTCACCTACATTCACAGGTGGCAGTACCATCGTTGGTTGGACGTTGTCAGAGCACGAGCCGCAGAACCAGTCTCCAGAAGGAACTTCATTCAAACGCGGAACCAGCTGAGCAAAATCAAATTCTCCTTCACAACCGTCGCAGATGAGCAGCGTCACCAACTCTTGTGGAACTGGCAAGGTTTCCAGACGAGCTGGTTCAGGAATGCTTGTAGCAGAAGTAGTAGTCGTGGTCGAAGAAGCAGGGACGACACATGCTGCACACAACCAATCGCCATCTGGGACTGCCGACACCGATGGATCAACGCTAGCCATCTCAAACTTCTTCTCACAACCACCACAAATCAGCGTTGTTGCCATGGCTGCGTCATTGGAAGGTGAAGCATCGAGTTCAGGCTGGATGGACGACTGGTCAGCGACGGACTTCTCGATCAGCGCTTCCACAATCAATGCCGTTTCAGGTTCGGATACTGAACTCTTCGCGCAATGCAAGCATGTCCAAGGACTGTCGAGGTCGTCAGTGGAGGTTGTCGAGCCCAAGATCATCTTGAGATCAGTATCGGAAGGCTGTTGGTCGCAGAATTCTTGTAGACAAAACATGCGACTGCATTGATGACAGGATTTCCACCACTTCACGTCATCGGCTTCGTTGGGTCCTGTCGCATCCGCACTTCGTCTCGCTAATATCGCGATGTTTCGCGAAGAAATATCTCCAGTCGATCCAGCAACGTTCGTGGTATTGGAGCATTTGTGACACGACACATTTGCGTCCCCAGGATGTGGACGTTTTCTCTTGCGACCGGGGGTCTTCTTGGCTCGTTGTGCGGATGGCGAGGGTTCGGCTTGCGCGATCCCAGCACCATAATCAGAATTTGCTGGCGAATGGCATCTCTGATGGATAACCGAGACCTTGCACGAGCTGCAGATGATTTTGTCGGTCACGTCGATGTGCACTTGGCGGCATGCTGTGCAAACCTCAACTTCCTTTGAAAACACAAACCAATCAGCATGCTCTTCTCCGTCACTGTCACTTGCGCCACCAGTCAGCCTTTTCCCTGCTTGCGTTGGTTTCTTCCTGTTTTTGTCGCTGACACTGGAGTGAGCCGCATTCTCAATCTCGAGATACTTCAGCGCTTCTGCCGGAACAAGCAGAGGTAGCCTGTTGGTATCACCAGCAGACTTCTCTCTCTCCGTCGTGCTGCTGCATTGCGCGCACTTAAATGTCTTCGTCTTCCAATCACCAATCTCTTCAGCCTTGTCGCCCTGCTTTTGCTGCTGCTGCTTCACAAGACACGGGGTGTGGAAAAATCCGTCGCACTCCACACACCGCGCCATCTCGTCATGCACAAGACCCGCTTCCTGTCCACTTGTCTTCAAATATTCTCTTTCTTCATTCACAATGACCGCCGACTGCTTGGAGTCGCCATCACCGCTCTTGTTGCGCACAGTCCCTCCGAGTTTGCCAGGGGACGTGCCGCTGCGAGCGCTCGTGGGGCGGCGCGAGACGCGATCCTGTGCCGACGCGACCACTACCGTCTTGCGGCATGCAACGCATGCGAGTCTCATCGTCATCTGCTGCACAAGTCCCCGCGTTCCGCTGCTCTCTCGTGTGGCGATTGCACGCGCAGTTCTTCGTCTTCGTGCCGCTTTCCCTTGCTTCACGGTCGCTTTCGCTCTGCGTGCGCGGGGTTGGCGGGAAGGATTGGCCTGCTGATCCTAATTTTGCTTTTCGCCACGCTAAAATAGGCCATACCATCACTCTCCTTCTCTCACTCTCATTGATCAGCTTCAAAATAAATCCGCCCATTTCATCCAATCCTGTCAATAAAATCAAATTGTACGCGAGCTTATTCGTGGAAATTATGCGTGGCTTCCCCACCAAAAACCAGAAAACGCTCGTGGCTCAGCGTGGAAGCGGCCGTATACAGCTTGCGCACACAGTATTCTCAATAACATAGCGAAGTTTGTATGCTTTGGGGTACAGAGACCCCTTTTATGCACGAATGAGTTGGCGCAACGAGAATGCCTGTCTGACTGAATGGCGGCGTGTGCGGGGAAGATGAAAGGGTGCGAGTCGAGTGTCAACGAACCAACCGCTCAAGATCAGCAGCAGCACTCACTCGCGAGTCCTCCAGCCAGAAAGAGCTGTTCGCATCCACACACACATCCGCACGTCGAGATCCACAGAGAGAGACAGCAGCAGCAGCATGGCGAACGCGCAGGTGCAGCTCATCTGTCTGGCGCCGTCGCTGGTGATCACGAGCGTCGAGAAGACCGCGAACCAGCACCCGTTCCATCCGTTTCTCGCGCCGACGCCGTCGTCCCCCACTGAAACCAGCACCACCAGCGGCAGCAGTGGCGATGCACAGCAACAACAGACGCACGCGCTGCTGATCCCGACGCTGCTTGAGCTGCTCTTCTACTCGTCCGAACGCCGCGGCATGGACTCGTCGGTGCAGCGGTTCCTCAGCTACGTGGAGACCCAGCACGAGATCTCGATTGTGTTTGAAGAGCAGCTGCTCTCGATGTTCCCAGATGGAGCGCTGCAGTACGAGTCGCTCCGATGGAAAGCGCTGCAGGTCGCGTCAGCGGGCACGGGCGCGTTCTTAAACCAGCTCGCGGTGCTGACGGAGCTCACGACACAGCTCGCAAAGCATAACATCAGTGTCTTCCAGATCTCCACGTACCAGACAGACTACGGTAAGCGCTTGTTTTCATCTCATTATGCAGTTATCATGGCATGGGCTGTGACTCACACTCTCCTTTTCGGTGTTGTGCAGTGCTCGTAAAGATTGAGGACCTCGAGACCGCGATCAGGTGTCTGGAGTCGTTTTGCTATGTCGAGATGGAGAGTGGCAAAGGGTTTGAGCTTGAGTCAAGTTTTTCTGAGCAGGACGAACGACCAAACCCAGTTATCGCACTGACAGACGAGGATCTTGCAGTACACCATCACGTACTGAGCGTCCCAGACATCGATTTGTTCCTCGTGCAGATCGACAAGTCGTGCGTGCGGCGCCACATGTTCAGCCTCATCCGCCTGCTCTTCGGACACAACAGCAGCTGCAACGCATCGTCATCGCCACAAAGTGGTAAACTGTTTCTGAGCTACTCGGAGACTGGCGATGACATCTCAGTGGTGACGTACGACAAGGTGTTCGTTGAGGAGATGCAGACGCTCGCATCCAGCGGCGACCAGGGCGTGATGGTATCCCCAGACTCGTGGAAAGTGGTGCAGGTGGGGGACACAAACCTCGGGTTCTCGGAAACCGGCATCGTCGCTGGTCAGACGCGCGTGCTTCTGAGCTCCGGTACGATGGTGTTCTACTTGAGCACGTTCGCGACGGACTTCATGATGATCAAGGAGGACGAATGGGACGACGCACTGCCAATCTTGCGGAGCAATTTCAACATCCTCGAAGGGCGATTCGCATCGCTGCAGGATGCAGCCAAGGCGGTCGAAGCGGCGTAGGCATTCGGCATCGCACTATTTAATTCGGTAAAGGAAATACAACCACGCTCATCCATTATTGTCGAATCTCTGTTGAGCAAAGTATGCATTCCATTCAAATGAAAAAAACTCCATGTATTTCGCACATGCATCGTAGATAAATCTATCTACCTTTGCAACTCAACCGTACTGCCCACTCGGATTCTCTCTTTACCACTTGGCGCGCAGCTCGTTCGGGAACGCGCTCACGAAGTTGGACCACTTGTCCAGGTTCGGGTGCTTCTTGAGGATGTCCTTGCCGATGACCTTGACGCGCTCGAACACGGTTGCGTCCTCCTTCGACGGCGCCGAGCCGTTCAAAAACGTCATGGTCGCGAGACGCTTCTCAAGGTCTTCGAGCGAGAGCTGGGCCACCGCCGCGCTAGCCTTCGCTTTCTCACCCGTGTGCACCTGCTCGTCCGGCTTCATGGCAGGGAAAAGCAGCACCTCCTTGATGTTGAACTTGTTCGAGAGGAACATCGTGATGCGGTCAATGCCGCAGCCCCAGCCACCAGTTGGCGGCAGGCCGTACTCCATGGCCGTGCAGAACGACTCGTCGTGCGGCTGCGCCTCGTCATCGCCCGCAGCAGCCTGCTCCATCTGCTCGATGAAGCGCTCGCGCTGCACCTTTGGGTTATTGAGCTCCGTGTACGCGTTACAGATCTCGGCGCCGGCCAGGAAGAGCTCGAAGCGCTCGGTCAGACCGTCGTGCTCACGGTGGTACTTGGCCAACGGCGAGTTGTACACTGGCTGGTCCATAATGAAAAATGGCTTCTTCCAGTACTCGCGGTTGTCCTCGATGAAGTGGCCCACGAGCTTGTCCAGCAGACGCGCGATCGAGCGAGGTGGCGAGCAGTCCAGGCCGTACTTGACAACCAGTTCGTCGAGGATTGGCAGACACTTCTCAGGGTCGTTGATCGGGATCTTGACACCCGTGGCTTCCTCTACGGCTGGCACCATCTTGACGCGGCGGAACGGCGGCGTGAAGTCGATCTCCACTGGCTCCTCGCCCACCTCCTTCTGGATCGTGATCTTGTAGCTGCCCGTGATCTCCTTGACCATCTCGGAGAAGAGCTTCTCCGTCATGGTCATGATGTCGTTGTAGTCCGCGTACGCCATGTAGAACTCGCAGCTCGTGAACTCAGGGTTGTGCGTGAGATCGATACCCTCGTTACGGAACTGACGTCCGATCTCGTACACGCGGTCCAAGCCACCAATGACCAGCTGCTTCAAGTACAGCTCTGGGGCCACACGCATGAACAAGTTCATGTGCAAGTCGTTGTGGTACGTCACGAACGGCTTGGCGGTCGCGCCACCGACGATCATGTTCATCATCGGCGTCTCGACTTCCAAGAAGCGCTGGTCGTCCAAGAAGCGGCGGATGAAGTTGATGATCTTGCCACGAGTCTGGAACACACCGCGGGTCTCGTCGTTCAGGATCAAGTCCAGGTAACGCTGACGGAAACGCGTGTCCTGGAGCTTGAGGCCGTAGTGCGCCTTTGGCAGCATGTGCATGCACGGCGACAGAAGTACGATCTGGCTCGGGAAGATGGAGAGCTCACCCTTCTTCGACTTGCCAGGGAAACCCTTCACGCCGACGATGTCACCACGACGCAGGATGCTGTGGATCTTGGCGAATGCCTCTTCGTTCTCGTACGTGTCGATGCTCGACATGACCTGGATCTTGGCGCCATCCGCGCGCAGGTCGTAGAACACGAGCTTCGAGCCAGACGCGCGCTTGCTGTGGATGCGACCAGCGACGGACACGACTACGTCCTCCAAGTGGCTGCCGATCTCGGTGCTGCCGTACTTCTCGTGGAACTCTGGGAGCGACGTCGACACGTGGAACTTGTGTGGGTACGGGTTAATGCCTTCCTTCTCGAGTTCGACGAGCATCTTCTCGCGGTTGGCAAAGTACGCCGTTGGGTCCAAGTCCTCTTCATCGGCGGCGCTCGGCTTCTTTGGGCCAGCGACGGCGGCCTGGGCGGCCTTCTGCGCAGCCTTCTCGGCCTTGGCCTGCGCCGCCTTCTCCGCCTTCAAGCGTCTCTTCAACTCGTTCTTGCTGAGGGGGGCCTCACCTTCGGCGACAGCAGGCACGGTCTCTTCAGCTGGTGGGTTCATCTTGACTACTCACAACACAGGAAAAACTGCCTGTAAAAAAGAAGCGAAAACAAAAAGTGAGCCTCCAAGCACTGCTTTTCTCGCTGCCAGTCAACCAGCTCTCCAACCATCCACTCGCATACACGCACACAGCAATACGCACACACGTAGAACAACCACACGGGCGTCTACAGCATGCGTCGCCACAAGAACAATCAACGAAACGTGGCTAATTGAAACAGTAACCACCACCCACAGACCACTGACCGCATCAAGCATTAAGCGAAGCACGCACGCCTCTCAAAGCTGTCGCTCACTCTCACACAGAATAGCTACACATATACTGGCATACAGACCCACACTCACACACAATACATACGCACACACAAAGTCATCACACACGCGGCTGACAGCGCATGGCGCAGGGTTCGTTCGTTGCCTGGGGACGTACCGATGGGGTCTTGTTTCTCTTTTGCGCGACTGAGTGCGGCTGGTGGGGCTGTGGTCTGGCGGCGCATTGTGAGCGAGCCAAAAGCTCAGAAGGATCTTCTGGCCACCAAACGCAGATGAACAATGACCATCACTCTGGATCGTTATTTTCAAAAAAAGCATTTTTTGATATGTGAAATATTGAAAATAGTGATCCAGAGTGATGGTTATTTGACAAAAATTAATTTTTTACATCCAATCATTGCACCTCGTGGATTCGATTTATGACGAATCATATATCTCCAAAATGTTCTTATTAATTCAAGTTGAATAACGACCGATGCCTCCACCAGGACATCAACATCTTCCTCTCGAGAGAGAAAGCTGCTGATTGCTGGATGCTGCGAAGGCGACGCTACGCAGCTCACAAGTGGATGCAATCCTCTTCAGCAGATAGACTGGGGAAAGAAGACGACACTGCGCTCTCGATATCAAGAACGTTCTCATCACGGCACTCATCAACGTACTCCTTGTTCAGTTGAATGAAGATCTCGCCCGGCACCGCACGCCCACTCTCACCTTCACCTTCGCCACCATGGTCATTCTTTATATCCGTTTTCAATTCTCCATCAAGCGAGATATCCACACCTTTGGGCGATGATGCTCTGTCTGAGAGATAACACTCTGTCCAGCACGCGCCATCTTTCTCAAATTGCGTCAGCCACAACGGCGAAAAGTTGTACCCCACTCTGCGCGTCAAGTCCGACAGCCCCGCGGTCACGGCGATCGTGTCTGCAACTCTCTCTTGTGTGCAGCAGACTCGTGATGATCGCGTCAGTCGAGAGCCCGATGTCGTGCACTCTGGCTATACTGCTGCTATTTGTATCTTCAGCGCCCTCTTTTAGCAGATTCTGCCGCACGAACACGCACACCGCAACCGCGTCTTCGACCTCCTTCGAGATTGTCTTGTCCATGAACCGCAGCTCCTCGTCAGATCCTGGCACGCCACCAAAGTTGAACGTCACGAAAGCGATGTCACGTTGGCTTTCATCACTTCTAGTAATAGTGTTACTACCACCGCTAATAGTTGAAGCAGAGCTGAGCCACACCTCAGCGAGCTTGAAAGCCATGCGCGACGCAAAGTCGAGCTTGGTCGGGTGCACCGCCATGTCCGGGAAGCCGTGGAAGTACACCAGCACATCATCGAAATGCACGCCAGAAACAGCAACAGCAGTAGCAATAGCAGCACAAGGCAGTTCTGTGGCGATCAACGCTAAGAGCCGACGCTCAAAGTTCACGTCCACGACGCGTTTGCGCAACTGCATCGTGCGTGAGACCTTCAAACGCGAGCAAGATTTGTTGGAATCGACAAGATTCAAGTCAGCTTGGGGTCAAATTATGTTCCGTTATGTTTGATAATGTTGCTCCAATTTTGTAGATGATGCAAGTCAGTAACATTAACTTGATGTTCATTTCCTCGTCAAGCAGAATGAATCACATTGGTGGGAGCACACTCCGCATAGCACAGTACCTGGGCATGAAAGTAGATTCTTATTACAGGGAAGCTAAGCGCAAGCCTCTCAGCAAATGAAATCGATTTCGACACAAAGTGTCCTCGCCGCTAGCAGCTGAGCATAGTTGTGGATGTCAATTCGACATGCACAGTGCAGGGTCCTAGGACTCATCACTTCTACACTGCAGCTACATTGTTAGCAGTTGAAAAAAACGCATTGGCGAGAACGGTTTTCTTCATCGCTCCAACCCGACGTCACTGTGACACTCCAACACGCGCTCTCTCATCGTGCGCAAACTCGTTCAGCTTGTCCACGACGTACCCCATCTTCGCGCGCTCCAACGGATCCAACTTGGTCATCAGCTGAATCAGGTTCCGCTGTTTCTCGTTCGTCGAGTTCGGCAGGTTTGGGATGTTTCCCCTTCTCAGCTGGAAGTGAACCTGAGCAGCACTCATCGGTCCTCCCCAAGGAATATCGTCGCTGATGACTTCGATGATGCACATTGCAAACGAGTACACATCCGAGGCAAACGACGGACGACTACCAGCCAGGTACTCAGGAGACCTCCAGTTCACAGCTCCCATCTTCGTCACATCGACCTGGATCTCCGCTT
>JALBZZ010000598.1:0-19413 GCA_038051095.1 Globisporangium irregulare
TCGGCAAGGAGTTGGGTTACTGCGGTGTAACCCAACGTGTGTACCCCGTTACATCCAGGGACTTGCTCTCCTTCTGCAACAAATCGATTTCGTCCTGTGTAGCGAGAGGTCACAGTATAAGACACCGATCGGCTTCGAGCGTCAGTAGATCTTAAATAGACGCAGCGACTGATCGCTTGGGTACAAAAGTATCAACGCAAAAGTCTTACCCTTCGCACTTCTGACGTCCGCGTCCTCAGCTTTGGTTCCTCGCAACGTTGCCGTGTTCGCTTGTCCGTCACAATGAGCGTCTGCTTGCTCTTCTCATTCTTTGCACTACTGTGTTTTGCTCGCTTCGTGCGCGTGCACACGCGGGTTCTTGTTGCTTCTGATGCAGTCGCGCGCGTGTGGTGACCGCTGTTACGGATCGGAGGGGCTGAGACTTCCACGTCAGGCGAGGAGCTCATGATGGCGTGCGCTTGCCACTGGAGGACGACCACACGGATACACGCCACAGTCGCAGTGATCGAGAGGTGTCGGTGTGAGTCGTCCGTGTGGTGTACAGACGCTTTAGCAATCGCAGCGCAGCACGTCCATCAAAGCCGCTATCCGTGTGTATGAAGAGAACGGGTTGAGTTGATGGGTCTGTGTGCAACAAGGTACGTTTTTCTCCAGAATTGATGTGGAAAAAAGGACGTATTTATCGAAATATGCATGGGTGTGTAATTTACGCTCTCTCGCTGTTTGCTTGTGTGATATTTATTGGGGTCCATCAACGATGCTGCATGTAATTTACAATAATGTGGGTCAGCGCATTCGGGAAGATTGTGGCAACCGGAGCTACGTCATCACTCCGATTAGTCCACCCACGCGTAATCGCAGCTGAATGAGCTAGATTACTGCCCTCCAGTCGCCATCAGGAGACAGGAGTTCTGTTGAGGCGCCAGGAGTGAAGCGAGCCACTGGGCGATCATTAGACCTGCTGCGAATCTGAACAAGACTAAATCGGAAAACCCGAGGTGAACAAATGTCACCCAATGGTTGGTACTGCAGCTCAACAAGTGATGGTCCAATGGAGCAATGTGTTCGTTGTAATATTGGTTGATCTGCCGTCGTCGTCACTCATAAAACTATAGAAACTGGTTGCAGGCTGCTGTTCCGCCACTACCCGCTCGCTGTCTATCGCCAGTTGGCGAACGGAACCTGGCTTGCACGAGCGTGGCCACGGCGTCACCGACGCGATCCAAGTTACTCCGGAGATCAAAGAGCGCCTCATCGGAAATGGCGTGCGCTCCGCGATGGAACTTGGCTTGCATCCACTTGGTGAGCACGACCACTTCCTGGTTGGTAGCATATTCTCTGGCTTGAGTGCCGCTTTGCAGATCCACACGCTGTGGCGATTGCTGCGAAACTGTGAGCGGTGGTGACGGTTGTCGATAGAACTTGACCATGGTCACTCCAGTGACATTGTCACGCATCCTTTCACTCGGGCGATACGGATACAGCTCGTCCTTGTCCACAAAGTCGAGCGTAACCAGCCCTTCGTCACTCTGTGGCTCAACTCCATAAACATCGGGTGGAAACTGCGATGCCTTCACTGTATCCGAAGGTGAGTACTTACAGAAAATCACGTTGTTCGCCTCCACGTCGACGCCAAACTCGTTCTTCAGGAACACGAACCGGTTCTGCGAGACGCTCTCGTCGCCCGTCTCGGTCTCCTCGCGCACGACGACGTCGCCGTTCACCTCCGCCGTGCTCATTTCGATATTCAACACATGGAACAACAGCGCGTCGTACACTTGCTTGACGCTCTTCGCGTTGTAGAGTGGGATCACGTCGAGCTTGGAGACGCATATCTCTCCAGCTACGGTCTTAAACTGTATCGACTCAGAGAACGGCTTTGTCATATCGAGGGACTCGATGCGCTTCTCCAAGAACTGCCTCGCATAGTAGATCTTCTGAGGTTTGATCGCAAGCAGGAGTTCACGGCGCTCGGTAGGATCCGAGCCGAGGCAAATGGTGCTCGACAATGGACTTGGAAAGTGATCGCTCTATCAGATGTACATATTCAAACACCACAGCCACACAGAGGTCAGTGCTGCTGTGTGGACAATGGAGGAGGGCCATGCTCACAGCCAGTTCACGTACCGTGTCCATCGCCAGCGCGGATTTGAATCCCGCGACCAGGTACATCTGGTTGCGCAGGCACTCGCGAAGTAAGGCGTTCTCGAGCGCTAGCTGGTAGAGACTCTGCTGATCGTGGGCACCAGTACGGAACATGAGAAACTCGGCTTGCCCCTTCAAGTCCTTGGCCTCCTGCTTCAATAACTCAATCTCTTCCTAAAGTCCCACGTCACAGAGTATATATGGTATATCAGTCAGTCAGCCAATCGAAGTTTGCAATAGCTTGGATACTGCAGTACCGAATCCTTCGTACCTTGCGCGCTTCGCTTGTCCGCGCTCTCCGGGGCTTCAGTTCCTTCAGTAGAGAAGGAGAGTTCCGTTTGACTTTGGTCAAAACGAGCTTCCGTTTGGAGGTTCCTCTGCGGATACTCTTCGCAGTCAAGCTCGCTGTTTTCACCGCCGCTGCATCCCAGAACGAGGAACGGTCAGTGAAGTCGGCAGTCAGTCTCGAAGAACAATACGGTTCGCCGCTAGGACACCCCTTTGAGGAACTCAGTGCGGCCTGTGGGTTGAGCATATTGCGATTGTGTCGATGGAACTCTTGCCAACTACTCAGTGTGCGGAGGTGTAGCCATTGAAAAATGACTGTGAGGTTGGAGAAGTCCTAGGTGTAGACTTTGCGCCACCTAGCGTACTTTGGTCCGAGAGAAAGGAATACTAACACGGAGCCTCCCTCCAGTGAGTGAGTCGGTAGATAGATGCGTGATCCTGTTGGCGGTGGAATAGTTTGTCAGTAATCAACAAGGCGTCATCTTGCCATGATTGCCAAGATGATGCCACTCGGATTACGTCCGTGGGTGTTCGAAACGAGAAACTCGTTTACAGCCAAGAGACAACATAATCGAAAACAACAGGTCGAGATTCTCGATCTGTTGTCTCGTGTTCCATCCTGGGTTTCGTCACAGGTTTTCCGACCTCAGGCAGGTGGACTGGTCAGTCTCCTGAACTATTATCGTAGGCAGATTGAGGAGCTACCAACTTCGACGACAGTGTACTACATACCGGAAGTTGATTCCTGGGTGGCCATTCATATAATATGTACTTCCATCCGAAGTGCACGCTACTGGAGCTCCAAAGTGTCGTTGTCATCCGATCTGATCGCTCGTCATTTTGAGTTGAGTAGATCGTGATGAATTCGGGTACAATATGAAAGTCCCGCAAGGGTTTTCCATCCACTAAGATTGCCGAGTTTACACCTTTGGTACGCTCCGTCCTTGCTGTTTATGCCTTTGAGTCCACCGAGATGCCCTCCAAGCAGCCGTAAACAGCGCACCACGACTACCGCAACGCCCAGCGGCAGTCATCATTCCGCCATCATCATGAACTATTTTCTCCGCCTCGGGATCTTCTCGGTCTCACCCAAAAGAACAGCAGAGGAGAATCCGCTCTGGGCTCCGTACCTGGAAGGGCCAGAGAACAGACCTGCCGACACACAGGCTGTCGGCCGGCGAAACATTTAACTGAAAATGCAAACTCACGTTCACGTCGGCAGAGTGCGCTACAGCGCGCCGCAATCATTTTCATAGGTGGCAAGTTGAAACACGACCATTTTTTCTCGAGAAGCCGCTAAAATTCCGTCGCCCCCGCATAACACGTGGTGCTTCGAAGTACACTATAGTAGTCAGCCATCGCGGACCGCAAGGTAGCCGCTGCGCTCATTCAATAAACCAGCCACAGCCGCTTGCTTTCTCGTCTCGTCGTTCAAAAACAAAAATTTAGGTGTGCTGTAGCAGGCTTCTGATGATAATGGACTTCCCGTGTTGCTGCTGTTGTATGCAAACCTGGAGAAAGCAATTTCCGGTTGCACTCTCTTACTACCAGCAGGCATATACTGCTCAAAGTAGTGTGTTGATTCAATCGTTCACACTCAGGTTGGTATCGAGGCATCGCTACTCTGTCCCTCTAACTCTTCTTCCTGGGTGTAGCTACGGACTGGTGAGTGCGCAGCTGGGGACTGAAACTTGGCTTGCACGAGCGTGAGCACGGCGTCGCTGACGCGGTCCAAGTCCCTTCGGAGCGCAAACAGCGTGTCTTCAGGCAAGTTATGGTGCTGTGAGCTGTGGAACTTGGCTTGCACCCACATGGTGAGCACCACCACTTCCTGTTGTTGTCCACTGTCGCTTCCTAGCTGGCCAGCCATTGGCTTTGGCGGTACGCGGTATGATTTCACCATGTACGCTACAGTGACGTCGTCACGCAAGCGTTCAAGGGGGCGATACGGGTACAGCTCATCTTTGTCCACAAAGTCAATCGTCATCACCCCTATGTCGCTCTGTTCCGCGCCTAAATCGGAGGAGTAGAGTGACGCCTGATGGTCTCTCACTGATGTGTACTCACAAAAGATCGCGTTGTTGGTCTCAACGTCGACTCCATACTCCTTCTTGAGGAATAAGAACCGGTTCTGTGAGACGCTCTCGTCGCCCGTCTCGGTCTCCTCGCGCACGATGACGTCGCCGTTCACCTCCGCTGTGCTCATTTCCACGTTCAGAAAGTGGAACAGCACTGTGTCGTACACCTGCTTGACGCTCGTGGCGTTGTAGAGCGGCACCACATCAAACTTGGAGGCACAGACGTTTCTGTCTATTGTCTCGAACTGGCTCGTGTCGGAGAACCGCTTGGTCATATCGAGGCACTGTGTGCGCCATTCGAGGTACTGTCTTGCGCAGTAAATCTTCTGAGGCTTGATTGATAGCAGGGATGCGCGGCGCTCGAGAGGGTCTGAGCCGAGGCAGATGGTACTTGACAAAGGGCTCACCAAGTGCTCGCTCTTGTACAGCGGACGCAAGCAAAGCCCAGTTAGAAGGAGATCTACATACATACCCATGGACACTCGATGGGGTTTATACTGTGAAGTGATGAATGCACGCACCATATCCACCGCCACCGCGGACTTGAGTCCCGCGACCAGGTACCGTTGGTTGCGCAGAAACTCGCGCAGCAGTGCGTTCTCGAGCACTAACTGGTAGAGATTTCCCTCCTGGTCGCTGTCTCCGTTGGTCTGGAACCGAAGCGACTCGACCTGGTGCTCCAGGTTCTTGGCCTCCTGTTGCAGCGACTCGATCTGCTCCTGTATGAAGCAGATATCACAACATAAAGACCAATATCAGCATGGGTGATGCCCACAATGGGCGTAGCAAAGCAGCTCGTACCCTGCGCACTTCGGCGGTCCGTGACCTCCGCTTGGGTGGTGGTGTTCCGGTGGGCGAATGACTCGCGATGTCCGAAGGGCTCATGACGACGTCGTTCCAGGCATTCATTGGCACTATTGCTACGGAGACACTTCTCGTTTCGTTGCTGGGGCCTCGACGGCTTTTCCACAACTGCTGTAGGCGTATCTCGTCGAAGTAAGAGCGGATGGCGGTAGGATATCTGACGAGAATGATGACGCTGATGTTTACGCAATCAAACACCCTCTCCAAGTTCAGACCCGAAGCCGTCAAGGTTGTCAAGGGTATCAGGTACTGTATCAGCTTCCGATGAGGTCGATTCATAGTGGTGCAGGGTCGCATCATGCCCACCACTGCCTCGGTCTTATTCACTGTACTCACCATTATCCATCACATCCTATCCGCCATTCGTACATTCAAAATGGGGGGTGGGGCCACGAGCACGTCGCGCACGGCCGTGAGAATCGCGTCGTTCACGCGGTCGACCGCAGCACAGAGGTCCACGAGTTGGTCGTCGCGAATCGTAAGGTTGCCGCAGTGGAGCTTGGCTTGCACCCAGCGGGTCAGTACGACCACATGATTTCTCAGCTTGTCTTCCAAAGTATCTACATCGACGACACAACTCCCGTGATTATCTCGCACTTCTCCAGGTACCTCACTTGGTGACTCGAGGTTGTGCAGCCGGACCATGAAGATGTTGGTCAGGTCGTCGCGCACGCGGCTGCCTGTGCGATACGGATACATGAGGTCTTCGTCAACAAAGTCCGTCACGATCAGTCCTTCTTCCTCACTGGCGCAGGCTGAGCCACCCTTCGTAGACGGAACCTGGCCCTTCTTAGAAACTCTTGTGGCTGGTGGGTATGGGGTGTATTTAGAGAAGATGACGTTGTTCGTCTCCACTTCAATGCCGTGTTTCTTGGCGAAGACCAGTCGATGGTGCGAAATGCTTTCGTCACCAGTGTCGGCTTCCTCGCGTACCATGACATCTCCATAGATCTCCGCGGTGCAGATCTCCAGGTTCAGAACGTAGTACACGAGCGCGTCGTACACTTGACGGACGCTTTTCGCGTCGTAGAGAGGGATAACGTCGAACTTGGACGCGCACATGTCGCCATCCGCCGACTTGAACCGTGTGGATTCTGAAAACGGTTTGATCGGATCCATGAACTGCATCCGCTTCTGCAAAAACTTTCGCGCGTCGTAGAGCTTCTTGTGCTTCATGGCGATCAGCTTGGTGTGGCGCTGCTCCGGGTCGATCCCAAGGTAAATGCTGCTGGACACTGGGCTCGGAATGTGCTCGCTCTACAGTAGTATTCAGCAAATCTCAGGTTAGGGAACCTCGTTACAATGGAACCAAGTTATCAAACAAGATTCCACGTACCGTGTCACCAGCCATCGCCGATCTGAGACCCGCGATAGCGTATTGCTGGTTGCGCATGGTCTCCCGCAGCAGGTTGTTGGTGATCTCGCGCTGGGCGAGCTGCGACTGATCGAGCAGCCCCATGCGATGTCGGAAGAACTCCAGCTTGGACTCCAGATACTTGGCCTTCTTGCTCAGCATCTCAATCTCGCGCTGTGTATGCGTGTTCGGCGTCAGGACGATCGTTAGGTGAGTACGTAATTTCAAAGAAGCCCATAGGAGTTTTGGGTTTTGTTGGACCGTACCTACCTTGCGAACGTCGGCCGTGCGATTGCGGCGCTTGGGTGGCTTGGCAGGCTGTTGTACGGCGTCGGTCAGTGCGTTCGCGTCAGCGCTGGTGCTCTGCACCGTGTCGGCATCGCAGCTGCCTCCTGCGGGTTTCTTGACGATGCGTCGCGCGCTCCGTCGCGAGGTCATGAACACCTCCATCGGCAGCTTCTTCGCCAATGAGTGACGAGCGCTTTTGATCCCCATGTTCTCGCTGACAAGCAAAGCAAAGGCTTTTCAAAATTGACTATTTAATTTAATAAAAAGTTGGCTAACATATATAGCCTCTATACAATAATGTAATATTATTAACAGTCTAAGTCAAGTTGAATTCCTTAAAGTAATCCCTTCTATAATTTGTAGCTGATAATCGAGCTGATTTACTCATCGCCTTTATTGATTTCAGTTGTCTTCTCTATATTTGTCTTTATGATTTTTATAAAGGTAATTAACTGTTCATTTCTTACCTATTTGTGTTTGTATGCATTATACAAAGGTGAGCCGTGATGGAGAGGTGTCTCGTCTCTAGGGCTTTGCCTCTTGAAGCCCTAGACTCCGACCTCCACAGTCAGCCCAGCTCACGGAGATGCTGAGGTTCGAATCGACGCGCAGACGGCGTTCAGCAACGCCGCGTTCGCGCGGTTCGAGTCCTCCGTGAGCTCCACGAACTGGTCTTCTAGGATCTCAAACTCGCACTTGTGCAGCTTGGACTGGACCCACCTGGTGAGCACGACCACGGGCTTAGCGTTCATCGAGGTCTCACCACCGCCGTCATGCATTTCATGCTGGCTGAAAGCCGGAGAGGCGGTGTACACCTTGATAGTCGTGATGCGCGTCATATCCTTGCGCACGCGCTCCTGGGGACGGTACGGGTACAAGTCGTCCTTGTCGACAAAATCGCTGACGAAGATCGCTTCCTCCATGGGCTCCAAACCCTGGTACTGTTGTTGCTGCTGCTTGTACTCGGAAAAGAGCACAGAGTTGGACTCGACGGCGATCCCATCGCGGTTGAACTGCACGAGTCGATGCTGCGAGGCGCTCTCGTCGCCGGTGTCGTTTTCCTCACGTACGGTGACGTCGCCGAAGAGTTCCGCCATGCAGTTTTCCAGGCTAAACCAGTTGAAGAGTACGGCGTCGTAGACCTGCTTGACGCTCTTCGCTTGGTGAAACGGAACGATATCGAACGTGACAGCGAACGTGTCGCCGTGGTCGTTTTGGAATCGCGTCGACTCGGAGAAGCGCGTAGCTGAGGAGTTGAACTGCGCGCGCTTCTCCATGAACCGCGCGCCGTCGTGTAGCTGCTGGTACCGCATTGCTTCGAGTGTCGCGCGGCGCTGGGCCGGGTCACCTTTGAGGTGGATCGCCGTTGAAATCGGGCTCAGCACGTGCTCGCTCTGTGTTCAAACATGGCAAAAGAATGACAATTTGTACCGGTGCAATACTCTCGGTGTCTGACTGAGCGTACTCGCAATCGAACTTACGGTTTCTCTCTCGATGTTCGATTTCAGTCCCGCGACGAGATACTGCTGGTTCCTCAGCATTTCGCGGAGCATGATGTTGTTGATGGTCTGCTGCGCGATGCTCTGCTCGCTTGGGATCCCAGCGCGGTGCTTCAGGTAGTCGAGCTTGGCTTCCAGGAACTGAATCTGCTTTGCGAGCGTATCCATTTCGTCCTGCAATCAGAAGTGAATGGATATGAGCTCGAAGTACTGTACGTGTTAGCACACAATATACCAGCCAGAGTCGATTGCGCATCAAACTGTACCTTGCGCTGCTCATAGGTTCGCTTTCGCTGGGTAGTTTTCGCTGGCGAGCTATTAGCAGGCGTCGCTTCTTCTTCTTCTGTATCCCGGGGCGCAAACAGCTCGAGGTACTCGTTGGCATCGTAGTTCATTGCAGCCGCCGTCTCATTGAGCAGGAGCGGCTCGTCCTCCGCGATTGTAAACTCGTCCAAGTCCCTCTGCTCCACGAAGGCGTAATTCTCGAGGTGCCCAAATCTGTCCATTGTGTCACTGTGTGTTGATGTACCGACGAACGGGAACTTTCAATTGTGAGCTGCCCTCTATCTAGATGTTTCGCAAGTCGCACATGGCGCCATGTACAGTGAGTGCACTTGCCATATCGGATACACCTGTTGTCGTAGGCTAGCATTTGTTGTAAGGAAGTGAGTGTGCGAATCTCTATGCCCAGAGCGAACTCTCGTCCCATGTCGCGCTCCATGCAAAATGCGACTTGTCTCGGTCGTCTCACCGTCGTCATCACAGCCAGTATCGGACTCGGTGCAGTTCAGCTGACTCACCGTTGCTGTGTGCTGGCGCTGGGCTCATTGCAGCAAGTGAGAAGCATGCGAGTGATGACCGATCGTGTGATTATGAAGCGTGTCCTGGCAGACATTCACAAAAATCCATTTGTCAACTCACAAAACGCACACACTCTTTCAATTATTCTGTTCAATAGATTTGAATTTGATACATTTGGTAAGTTCTACAGAGCGAGCTGAGACACGCTCACCTCATTTATGTTGTATGGTAGGATTTCGTTCTGACTTACATGACTCCGTAATCTTCCCAGTTTTGGGAAGATTACGATCGCGTAAACCAGTGAACACTGGCGGTGGTCGGCCACGTCACATGGACAGTTGCACTTCTTGGTGCCACCGTAATCGCAGCTTGTGAAGTGTCTTGCTTGCCTTTGGAGCCCCATGCCATGCCATGCCATAGCGCAGAGCAATACAGTAGTCAGCTCTGTGGTATTGCCAGGAGTGTGTACAGTATCAATGCATTTCGTTCCACCCTCTGTCTGTCTTACGGCTCCGTCGTCATTTCCGAGACGTCCGTCCGTTCACCTCTTCCGACTCGACCAACTGGAGCACAACAAGGTGCAGGTTTGAGATTGTGGTGAACGTGAGCGAGTGAGCAAAAGTGGTGTTCCGCACTTCTGTAACGTTGCGTAAGTGATGGGATTTCAAGGTGGCGGTTGTGGGTGGGTGGTTCGATAAGTTTACGGCGGATCTCCTCGATGACGGAACACGTAGACGAACAACGGAGAGAATGTTGATGGCCAGCAATCAGCAAGAAGCATTCAACGCTTCCAGAATCACTTGGTATCTTTCAAACAACTGGAATAGTCGATTTGACCGCAGCAGCAGCTGGTGTAGGTTCATGGTGTTCACTGCAGTGCCAGGGGATCGCGGTGGAGTCATCAGGCTGATGCCGCCGTCTCGCTACTGCACGTCCTATAGTGCGACAGGTTCTTAATTAATCCCTCGCGCTTCTAGCGCTCGTCAGTATGGCCACATCGAGTTTCAAGTCTAAATTGCGCCAGGAGGTTGGTTGGCTCTTCTTGCAGGATCGAGTTGCATAGTTTGGTCAATCATTTTCAAGTTTCTGCTACAATTACTCCAAGTCTGCTACTCTTATCAATGTGTTGTTACCGCTGTATTATATTCAGAGCTGTCGGGAAATGGAGACACAACAGCAGGATCCTTCCTTCTCTCATCACTATCTACTAACCCTTGTTGGTCAGTGCGAGATATGTTGCACATTTGGCTATCTCGAGCGGGAGGGAACCAAGCGCTGCGTTCTGGACAACCAAGGGAGCAACTCATGGCGATCCACTTTTAGTGCTAAAACAGCGACTTTACAACGCAAATAGCTCCAGCTTCGATCGTTTGGCGAACACTTTTAGATCTCGACAAGCACTATAGACGCCGTCAGCATCACATCACTCCATTTTCGTCAAGATGGCGCTCTTAGACACCACGCAGGACAACCACGCAGTAGCTCGTTCTCACTCGACACCCAGTGTGGAAATGCCGACGACCGGGGTGCACGCACTCCAACAAGAGCAGCTGCAGGTATTATCCGCTGTAACCTACAGTCAACGTGGCGATGATGCCAGTTCCGTTGCCGAGCTCATCGAAGCAACTCACAAACGCCAGTGTAAGAGTCGAAATCAAATCTTTAGCAACAGCCTGCCGTTCTCCTGACTACGCTTCATCGGTGGCTTTGCATCGCTGGCGCTCGTGTGCTCCGATGTATCGCGATCTGGACTGGGGTTCCGCAATTTCTCGTCAAAGTTCCTGATGGTCGAGCCTGACGTGCTTCAGTCCTTCGGTCCGTGGCACTACTCGGCGCAGAAGTTGACCAAGGCAACCGCGAGCAATGCGACGGGGAAAGTCTGGAGCTATAAATACGACAGCACGTCTGTCAGTTGGAGAGCATTTGCTGAGTTCTTCCAGCTCGACACTTTCCCACCTCGCATCATGTATCGCGAACGCTGCACGGGGGAGACTCTGTCTGGAACCACTGTCTTCAGTATGCTTGACTCGATCGTGAATGCGACGTCAGAGTACGGAAAGCGCAAATTTTGGAGAGACAGGAGCACCTCTATCGCCAGGAGCTACAGAGCAGAACCCACGAGCTTGATTCTGCGAACCAAGAGCTCGTTCCTCGACCGCCTGCATCATTACTTGATCCCGCAACTCTTCGTGAAGAAGATCTGGCGCACGGACCAAGCGATCTACTACCCTCTGGAGTTTCTTCAGCAGGAAAGCGTTGCCAGCAGCATTTACATTGGAATCCACATCGTGCATCCTTTCTCCTACCGCGAGCTATGGACCAATTTCCGCCGCTCGTGTCCGAAAAGAGACAAAAAGTGCCAGGAAATTGGACTCGTGCCTGCTCACACTGTCAGAAGGCTGCGCGAAGTCGAGCGAAAGTACCCAGGCATGTGAGTCGGCTTGGCAATCTTGGAGAGTCAGGAAGATCAGCAGCGCTGCATCGGAGGGGTCAGCCTCGCAGGAGTTCAGAAGTCCGACGCCGCGACGATTATCCGTGCGCGCCAATGCAATCTCACCACCCAGACAGATACGTGTGAGACTGTGTTTGTTGACGAATACCGATACCAGATCGGGCTGGTCGTGTCTAATGTGCTGCAATGGTATCGAGTCGTCTCGACGCTCCGGATCAGCGGACAAGTGTATTTCTACCTTCACTTCGGTATGCTGCTGCTCTTCTGCTACCGCATTCAGCCAAAGAACAATGGTGTCGTCACGCGCCTGAGAAAAGCTTCCATCTTGTTCATGCAGATGCCGGTGCAGTCTGTCATCTTCGGGTGCCCATTTCCAATCCTCTGCTACACCTGCGCGCATCTAATCGACGCGCCGATCACTTACGAGATCCTCTCCAAGAAATTCACGACCCAGGAAAGGGTCTTCACGTTGCACTTCCAAGAGTTTTGCCTCGTCGCATTCACCCAGATGCGCAACGTGTGGGTATTCGCAGCAACACTCTATGGTGTCGTGGCAATCGCAACCACCCGGCGGCAGCTAAAGTGGTACCCAGTGGGGGGATCCTTGGGATCCCAGAGCTCTTTCTTGGTGGATTATCGTGTCTGACCACTTTGGCGCAATTCCGGTTGACAAAGTTCCGATGGACCAAAGCCCACTCGGTCTTCGAAATGGGGCAGTCAGCAGCGCAGCAGGAAATCAAATTCTGGTACCAGTTCGATCATCGAGGGAGCGGCAACACGCAGCTTGGAGGGGTCCTCGCTGATACCAAGTTCTTCTGCTTCCTGCTAGCGGTGGCTTTCACAATTGTGTTCCTGTGCAACTTCTCGCTGGAATTCTCAAGGTACACGGGTGTGCGTACAAAGACGAAGGCGTCGCCATGGGTACTTCGCGCAAAGAGCCCCGTGCCGTACTCAGCTGGAATCATCTGGCCGATCCTCGCCATGTGCGTGCGCTGGAGTAGCGACTACTACTTCATCCCCACCGCTCAAACGGTCGACGATTCCGTCCAGAATCTCGCTGCAATCGTTTCACACGAGGCTTGTGCCGTTAAAAAGTCGAGTCTGAAGCTGTCGCAAGTTCGCGATTTCGTATCGGGCACCATTATCGCTATCTCACCGACAATCCTCATGAATGCCAGCGCGTTTGAGTTGCCTCAGTCCTAGATGGAGAAGCTGCACCAGCGAGAGGACGCTCACGACGCCAATGTCGCGCTGATCAACATCGTGTGCATGAGCGATCCACTTTACCACTTGTGCTACATCTGCGCTGGTGGCGATGCCTGGTTTGGTTACTATCAGTCGATTCGGAACCCGCAGAAAGTGCTGCTGCTTCCGCGAGACACTGTCACCGACCACAACACGGAGACCAGGGCTTGAGGTTGCTCGGCTACGTTCGCTCCTTCCGCGTAAAATAGTCGCAGCTGATCCACTGTGGCTGAAGCGCGAAGGAAGCCTCACTGCGTTGTTTTTGTCGCACCTGGAGCAGCCAGCGACTGTGATCAAAGCTGAAACGAGACTGTTAGCTGGTATAGTTTGATATCACTCGCTCTCCTTTTGTTCACTCATGTGCGAGCAGCTCTGATCCTCCTCGCGCCACGCCAACATTCTCAGGTCGACAGCTTTCTACTCAAACCAAATTTGACAGAACACATCCACGTCAATTTGCAAAGGAGCGTCGTATTCATGCCAAGCGCCATTAACGTCATGGTTGAATGCAAATACCTGGTACCGCGAGTGACCGAGGCGCTGATAAGGTTAGATGGAGCTCTTGCTGCTTGATTTATTCCACGTCCGATGGTATCAGTTGCCGTACTCCCATAACACCATTGAATCTGGCTAGCTGAAAGCTCGGTGGACTGCTCTAGTTGCCTCGATTCAACGCTTCTGGATGGAGCGCCGATCCTGCTCGAGTGACCATCCGGCCTAATCCCCCAATTCAACCGCCACACACACTACAATACCGCCGGCAGAACTCGGTGTGCTGTCCCCATTCTACGCTATACACATTGTGGCGGATCAAATCTCGATGAATTCGGATTTCACGGGTTGGCTTTTCAGTGCCAATAAATGCACCTAGTGCTCATTTCTCTCCGCCAATCGCCGCATTTCTGTCAGATTTCGGAGCACTGATGATGTGTTGGACCGCTTCTGCGAGGTTAATAATGCTCGCGTTCTTAGAGGCGTTGCCGCCATCTGGATGTGAGGCTTGACTCCACGCATCCAGCGCAACTGCTTCAATCCTGGCGAGCAGCTCGTAGTAGTAGTCGATGTCGTCTCGCAGACTGTCCATCTTGAGCTTCATGCGCGTGTTGTCTCGTGTCAGGTCCTGTTCGAGACACTTACCAACCTTGATCTCCTGCTGTAATCTCAGCCGCGTGTCTTCATAGCTGTCCGTGGAGGAAGACGACTGGGACGCCGACCGTATGCCGTAGCTGACGACCGACAGCGTGTCAGAATAACGATCCTGATGCGCGTCACCACCGAAATCACCCATATCACCGTCATCCTCACCACCATCACCACCATCCACTGATACAAATACTCGTCTGGGCTCGTCGGAAAACAGTGACGTGACTGCGCGGCGCTTGGGCGGGTGCGCTGCACCATCGTCTGTCTCGAGCGCTCGTTTCTTCCCGATGTCTCGCAGCCAGTTTTTCGTCCGGAACTGCGCCAAGCGCGATGGCGTCCCATTGTCTATCGCTCGAATCCCAAACGTTCGGTTGCTGGACACGCTCTCTGTCGTCGACGCAACACTGGACGGCGGTTCTGCCGAGGTAAACGACAGCAGCTGAGGCGACCCTGGCGCGCTTTCACTCTCCCTCTGTGACCCTAACGCGAAACGAGGGATCCGCGACGACACATTCCTGGAGAAAGGCACGCTAGCGGGCTTTGCGAACAGCGACGACGTGCTTGCTGCTGTTGCAGGTGTTGGACACAATAGAGAAAGGAATGCACGCTAGTGTGTCAGCCATCTGCAAAGTGGCCTCTTCATCTTCGACACATTTACTGAGTCCCAATAGCGCACCTCTTTGCAGACTGTTTGCGCCGCGATTGGTGTCAGAATGTTGTCGGAAGTCATGCACGTCTTCCTGACTGGAGTTGAACGCGTCTCTTCGCAGCGTAGACGCGGCATCTGTGTCCGCGCGCGCGGCGTTCTCTCGCCCCTGCGTTACCATTTCCGCTTTCTATTCGCTTTTCAAAACTTGGCACACGCGCTTTCTGTCCGCGTTTTCCCTCCCAAAATTGATAAGCAGCTCGCCCCATAATCAGTTCTGACAGGGAATACTAAAATCCACAATATAAGTCACTATTTGCAGCTTGCTTTGTCATTATTCTGAAAATACCCTTCCGCACGTTGATTCGTTCAAATCAGTTCCAGTACCCATTGTCATTGGATAATTTTTTGATACAGCTAGCGATTGGCTGAAATCATCGTCATTGCGAAAGTGCTGGCGTCCAATGGCCATGAGCTGCTGGCTCACCAAAAAGGCACACACACACAAGCAGGTCCAAGAGCTGAGAACGAACATGATGGACAGGTACGACGACGAAGACACCGCTGCTGTGGGGGCTGCTGGCAACGAGAACACGCTGCTGTGGTGCGTGGACGAGAAGAACTTCGCCACAAAGCGCGGCAAGATCATCCGCACGGTCAAGGAGCGATACCTGCGCGACGACTTGAGCTGTTCGGTGCCCAGCTGCTCGCTCTGCGTCTCGGAGAATGACACCACAGCGTCGTCGCGCGTCATGGGGATGACCAAGTCGATCCTGTCCACGACGCCACACAACGGCGTGTACGTGCTGCCGTCGATGGAGGTGGTGTTGCACCAGATGGACGTGCTTGAATTCTCCACGCGTAAGAAGCACATGGACGTCGAGGTGTTCGCCGACATCATAATCCTCGAGACCGTGTGGGAGTTTGTCAAGCGCCACGACCTGGGCGTGTACAATCGCCTGCGCGCGCTCATTATGAACCCAGATAGACGCTTCGTTGTGTTTGCGAACGAGCACCACCGCGTGAGCTACGTGCAGAAGAAGCGCAAGCTGCCGGCCGATCCAAGCAGCAGCGCAGAGGGCGAGACCTCGGGCGAAGACAACCAGTTGGAGACCGACGAAGAGCGCAACCGGCGTGCTGTCGCTGTCGCGTACAAGTGGTACGCGAGCCACTTGCTGGAACTCCAGCGTCGCGATGTGAAGGTGCTGTTTGTTGCAAACAATGCGGAAGATCTCACGAACGCCGAGCGTCACGGCGTGAAGCACGGCACAACGATCGAGGAGTTCCTGCGACCAATCGAGAAGGAATGCCCAGAGCTGCGTGATTTGATGTCGACCACTGCGACTGAGCCGAGTGCTGCGTCCAGCGAAGGCGTGAGCAGCAGCAAGAAGCGCAAGACGCTGTACCCTGAACACCTGAAGATGTCGGAAGTGTTGGCGGGCATCAAGAACAAGCGATTCTTTCAGGGCGTCATCCGTTGTAATCGCGACCACACTTTGGAATGCTACGTTCTGATCCACGGTGTGGGAGACGTCAAGGTGCCAGTGCTGATCCAAGGCCGCGAGCACATCAACCGCGCGATCGACGGCGATGTGGTTGCGATCCAGTTGCTCCCAAAGTCGCAGTGGAAGAAGGCCTCGGACTCGTTCGCTGCCAGTGGCACTGCCGCAGCAGAAGCCCTGGAAGAAGACGAGGATCTTGAACAGGAGAAGGAGGAGGACGAGCGACCGGAAGAGATCGGCGTCGCGGAGCCGACCGTGTCAGTGGAACAGGCTGCGCTCATTCAAAGCGACCTCACGTTGAGCGTCAAGCCTGCCGGCAAGGTGGTGGGCGTCATCCAGCGCAACTGGCGCAAGTTCTGCGGCTCGCTCGAGCCTCCGAGAACCGCGGGGGCCGTGCACTCGTCGCACTGCCTGTTCGTGCCGATCGACCGCAAGATCCCGAAGATCAAGATCCAGACCCGTCAGCAGGACACGCTCATGGATAAGCGTATCCTTGTGGCGATTGACTCGTGGCCGACCGACAGCAAATTTCCACTCGGCCACTACGTACGCACGCTGGGCGTGATCGGTGACAAGGAGACCGAGACGAACGTGCTACTGATTGAGCACGACATCCCGACGGACCAGTTCAGCGACGAAGTGATGCGCTGTCTGCCTGCAGAGGACTGGAAGATTACGGAGGAGAACTCGACGGGGCGTCGCGACCTGCGCGGACTGCCGGTCATGAGCATTGACCCACCGAACTGCAAGGACATTGACGACGCGCTGCATGTGTCGATGCTGCCGAACGGCAACCTGCAAGTAGGCGTGCATATCGCCGACGTGACGCACTTTGTGGCCCCGGGCTGCGCGCTGGACGAGGAGGCGGCGGACCGCGGCACGTCGACGTACCTCGTGGACCGACGTCTGGACATGCTCCCGGGTCTGCTCACGACCAAGCTCTGCTCGCTCACGTCGACGGAGGACCACTTTGCGTTCAGCGTGCTCTGGGAGATGCAGCTCGTGGGCGACAACGAGGTGCAGATCGTGGATGTATCGTTCTGCAAGAGCATCATTCGCTCGGTCGCATCGCTGTCATACCAGGAGGCGCAGGTGTTCCTGGACGACCCAGAGGCCGGCTGCGTGCTGGGTCATGAGGACAAGCAGCAGGCGAAGGACAGCGAGAAGAAGAACGACAAGGAGCACGCGCGCAAGCAGCTGCTCGGCGCCGGCGTCAAGACGCTAAACGTGATCGCGACGCGCCTGCGCGCCAAGCGCATCCAGGCGGGTGCACTGACGCTCGCGTCGCCCGAGGTGCGCTTCGTGCTGGATACGGAGACGCAGAACCCGCTGGACGTGCAGATGTACGCGCTGCGGGACACGAACGCGCTGGTGGAGGAGTTCATGCTGCTGGCGAACATCACAGTCGCAAAGAAGATCGTGCGCCACTTCCCGACGTTCTCCATGCTGCGTCGCCACCCGGCGCCGTCCAAGCGCCAGTTCGACCTGCTCTGCAGCCAGGCGAAGGCCGTGGGCGTGGAGCTGCACGTGGACAGTTCCAAGCAGCTGCAGGACTCGCTCGACGCCGCACAGACCCAGGAGAGCTCTGACAAAAGCAACAAGAACCCGTACTTCAACAAGCTGCTGCGTATCCTGTGTACCCGCTGCATGATGCCGGCCAACTATTTCAGCTCGGGTGAGGTCACGCCGAAGGAATTCCACCACTACGGACTCGCGGCGCCGATCTACACGCACTTCACGTCGCCGATCCGTCGGTACGCGGACGTGGTGGTGCACCGGCTGCTAGCCGCGGCGATCGGCGTCGCCCCACTACCGAGCTACCTGGAGAACAAGTCGCACCTACACGAGATCAGCGAGCAGCTCAACCGACGCCACCACGCTGCGCAGCTTGCGGGTCGTGCATCCGTGAGTCTGCACACGCTGTTGTACTTCCAGCAGTTCCCGACGACAACGGACGCGGTGATCACCAAGGTGAAGAACAACGGCGTAGGCGTGCTACTGCCGCGCTTCGGCATCGAAGGCATGATCTTCCTGTGCGACAAGGACGAGCAGGAGGACGACCAAGTGGTGGTGTTCGACGGCGAGAAGCACATCCTGACGCTCGTGAAGCAAAACCGACGCCAGCTGCAGGTGTTTGACAAGATCCAGGTCAAGGTGTACGTGGCGCTCACGTTCGGCAACCGCCAGGAGCTCAAGATGGACCTCGTGAGCGAAGAGGACGAGGTGCCGGAGCAGGACAAGGCGTTTGTGAACATCAAGAAGCGCTCGCAGGCGCAGGCGGCCGAGAAGAAACCCACCACTAAGAAGAAGAAATCCACATAAAGCAGCTTTACAAGGTATCATCAAAGAAGAAGCTATTTTTCGACAGTAATTTTCATAATCACGATGTTCTCATCGCTAGAACCAAACTCGTATTACCTCTCCCAGCATTGTCACTCTTCACATTTTCACAAAGAGCTCACTGTTAGCTAGCCGTACACGCGAGCGTTGCTCTCATTCGCCTGCTTCATTTCACATGCAATCTCGTTCAGCAAGCAAATTTCATCATCAATCCAACAACAGACCGTATTATTCGATCTTTATAACCGTTCGAAAGAGCCATACATACAGAGATGGATGTGTCTGCCACAGGGGACTTACTCGACATGGAAGTAACAAAACAGAGACAAGCGATGCGATGGATTGACTGAGTTCGCTGTTAGGAAGATATCTGTTCCGTTTGGTTCTAAGCGGTAGGGGCGGAGGGAGCATCAACACGCGGATGGCATCGCTTGTAGACGAAGTCAGCTGACTCATTGTTTTCGTTACCCGCCATTGATATACCTGGCCACCTGCTCATCAATTTGTACTATTATAGATCCATTCTCAATGGCCACCAAGGATCCGTTCCGCTCGATCCATGCCAAGGCACTCACTCGCTTGCTTGTGAGTATAAAGCAAAAGCTTACGCCCTAACGTTAGTCCTCTTGCCTCAGACTCTAGTGACATCTACGCCACCATTCAACACCTCAAGAACATCCATGAGCTTCGAAGTACAAAACAGTTTTTTATTCATCCACAAACACATGAACTCCTAAAAGGCTGCTCGAGTCATCATCATATCTAGTA
>JALBZZ010000599.1:0-19402 GCA_038051095.1 Globisporangium irregulare
TTCTGTTCGACGCACGGCGCCATAGTCCGCAACAGGAGCTCGAATAGTGCTAGAGGTGACGTTGCGGGTCTGTGGGGTTGGAAGGTCTGTCGCGTAGTACACTTACTGATTCCTGTTGGTAGATAGGAAAATAATAAAGTTCGACGTCGTCGGATGGCCTCACCACTGTTTGCTTGTTTTGGCAGTTGGGCTATCAACTCTGAAGTCGATAGTACTGCATTACAGTACACCAGATACCAAATCTGGAAGTGAGCAAACGCAAAACAAAGCCCTTTCTGAAATGTGAAATCCCATCGACTCCAACTACAGAGATGTCCGACCTTCAAGGATCTCAATCGTGGAGATGAGAGTATCCTGGCTGTTAGAGCTTGACACAGCGTCCGCTTCACTTCACTTGGGACTTCGTGTGCTCAAATCTGTCAGCAGCAAATCAGGCGCGCTTGACCTTTAACTTTATGGCTACTGATTGTAAGAAAAAGATCGGCGGTAGATTGAACACACAAGCTAGCCCTTCAGTTAGTTAGAACCTTACATGTACTGATATTTGGATTACGCGCGATCTCAACAACCGCCCCCCTCCCAAAAAAAAATAATAACAAAAGTGTGCAGCGTGGGTGCCAAATACAGCAACCACCACAGCTGCATGCGCGTACTAACAGCGGATCTGTCAGTTGTCAGTGGCTCCGATGAGCGATGCGAGCGCCTGGATGTCCGTGTCGTCGAGGTCGACAGGGAGCAGCAGGTCCCAGGGTGTGTTCTGATCCTCATCCTCATCGTCGTCGTCTTCCGCCAGATCGGCGACATTCGTTAGAGACGAGCGGCGGAGCGAAGAGGATGAGAACGAGCGCTGTCTTGCCGGCTCTCGAGAGCGTTGGTATCGAGGTGACGCGGTATTTCGCGGAGATTTGGCTTCGAGCTTGCGCTTCTGCTCCAGCTTACGCTGGTTGCGGTTCGCTTTGCTTCGGTGGAACTCGCAGAACTTGTGCAGATCGCCGTCGCGCTTCACGGAGCGATCGTTCGTGCAGTGCTTGCTCGGGTACTGGCAGCGGTAGGACTCGGAGATGATCGAGAGGTCCAGGTGTGCGGCGTTCACTCGGTCCACCGCTGTTTGCGCCACACGCGCGGCCTGGGACGGTCGCACTGTCGATATCTCGGTCTTGATGGTGGTGGAGTTCATGGTTGTGGTTGTGTGGTGGTGGTAGGTAATAGTTCGACTGTGTGTAGCTTTTGGCTGTGGGTGTATCTGAACTTGATGGAGGGGAGTAATTGAGCTCTAGCGCACCAATTCGATTGTGAATGACGCAGAACTGGTTGTCCCAGACAAGGGGGTAGCCATTTAGCCACTTGGTGTGTCGGTTCTCCTGCCAAAAAGCGATCCATGGTTGTGTGTAATATCAATCCACCCATCGAAAGCATCTCTTGGGCGAGAAGGCTCGCGCATCTATCAGTTGATACTCCGGTTTTGTGGCGAGAACGGCCAGACGTGGTGCTGTATTTTTGGCTGGCATACATAAGGCCAGGGTTCAGCACTCTTGAGAAGATTACAGGTGACGAGTACAAATCGTACCTGGATACTCTTCGAATAGAGAGAGAGAACGTGCCAAAAAGCGCCATAGGGAGATGGGGTCAATTGGACGCTTTTTCCTAAAATTCAGGTTATCAAGTGTAGCTTTTGACACCTGGAAGTAAAAACATGGAAAATTTTCCTGAAAACCAACCTTTGTATCGGATTTTCGGGGTTGTAGAGAGTGAAAAATCCATTTCGTTTTGTGGCTTTTAATCCTTTGTTAACTGACAGAATCATCATAAATTAGGTAAAACTTTAGACGATTTTACGACCCACTGCACCTGCGTGATGTGGTCAGCAAAGAACCAGTTCAGTGTCAAGTTTCACTGTGTTCCCTTCTACAGTGTAATGGCAACCGCAAGTTCAGTTTCCAATAACGAGTAAGCGAACGAATATGGCAAAGCTACATCACCAAGTCCGTTTCGCCCACACGTTTTGGTCCGACCTCCAAGGGCAATAGCAACAGCAGCACCAATGAAGAGGGGAGGGGGGGAAGGAAACAGGTGCGTGAAAGGTGAACTGGGATCGCAGTCCTGATTGATTGTTGTGCCATAATGTAAGACAGCCCTCGTATTCCTGGCGAGGTCGTCTTGTGTCTTGTGGCGGCCGGTAAGGAGTTCAATATCATAGCCAATGTGTGGCAAACTCCCTCGAGGTACAAGACACCCTCGCTATACTAAGAACGGAAAGCATGGCTGGGGTGCTCTCATCAATGAAGAGGCGCGAGTGAGCTGACTGGATTCGCGCGCTCGATGATGTCGACCCAAGCACAACGAGAATTTCCTGGGACTGCTCGCTAGCGAAATGAAATGTGCCATGTTGTGGGGACATTTTGAAAAATCTAGTTTGGGTACATAATCACTCTTGCGACTGCCAGTCGCCCAAAAAAGTGAATGCGCGACCCGAAATTACCCGAATCAGTGTGTTTTAGGCGATCTGTGCACTTTATATCGGGCTGAGTGTCAAGCAGCGTTGCTTGATTTCCCAACTGTGGAACGAGTGGCTGCGCGTGACTGGCTGGCTCCTTACTTCCAAATCAGCCATTTTTCGAGTTTGCAACCACGAGTCCCGGGTTGTGTCATCGGTTGCTCTCTTGCTCGCTTGCTGCCCGGACTACATATTCGCATGGTAATCGCTGCTTTGGCTTGGAGAGTGGGCCAGGAAAATAAATCTCAGTGCCTCCTTGAACCTCCAACAGCAGGAACCAGATGCCACCCAGAGAAGGTTCCTGACCCAAGGACCTTTGGAAATTAGATCGCTGGTATGGCTGTGATGCAGCACACCAGGGCTCCACCTGTCCATCATGGCAAAAGAACCGCAGTGCTGTGTAATGTTCAAAAGATAGCGACGGGAATCTTCCTTCCACACCAAAAGCTCCTCTCGATGTTTGACATTTTAGTGGCGCGCAAATATCACAGACCGAAAGTGTCCGCTCAAGAATCCGCAAATCAATGGCTACACCTTCGCCTGCAACTGCACAGCAAAAGCCAACAACGAAACAAAGCGTTGCGATCGATGGACAAGCAGCCTATTCCCCAGCGATCCCAGTGTGGACCCCTCCTAACAAAACGGCAAACCTGTCAAACCGTTCGAAATCAACAAGGTGGGCACAAACCACCATTAGGACGAGAAAAATTTACAATGTACGAACAAAAAAGATCGCGCGCAACAACAGGAGAGGGACGAGTGAGCGAGCGAGCGAGCCAGCAACGCGACGCTGTTCTTGCAGCAAGGAACAAGAACATCCCAAGTGGCCAGATGCAGTCTGTGCTCTGGTTTTTCTTTCCCCTCGGATCGGTCGGTCACCATCCCTCATCCATCGTCTTGTTTCTTGTCTCTCCTCCCGTTTGTGGTTCTGTTCTGTATCCCTTCTTTTCTCCAGGTCCTTCTCTAAATGGCTATCGGCGTGGGCAACATGCATGAGTGGGTGGGATGGGTTGGTTGGTTGGTTGGTACTCTTTTCATGGGGAAGAAAAAAAGCAGCAAGTCAGAAAGTGCCATATTCACCTGAGCGCTCTTCGGGCGACAGCAGACTCTCGGTCTCGAACGAGCCGTTGTCGTCGCAGCGGCGCTTGGACGTGCTGAAGTAGCGCATGTAGAGCACCGTGAGCACGCCGATGATTGCGGCGAGCGACGGCAGGATGCAGTACACCTGGCGCAGGAACTCGGCGTCCTCGAGTGGGAACGCCTGCAGCTTCTCGCGCTCGTTCTGGATCAGCAGGATTGCAAAGCCATTCGAGATCTTGTCCGTGAAACTCATCGCGCCATACACAAACGCGCCGCTTTCAATGTTGTTGCCCACAAGGTCACCCTCAAGACACACCGACGTGACCATGATGATCGAGTTGCCCATGCCCAAGATGATCGAGAATGCGTAGATCCACGTCGCCGTCTCAGGGGTGAGTAGGTAGCAAAGCATCAGCGACAGCACCACGAGCGCCGAGCCCACGTTGAACGAGCCCGTGCGGCCCAGCACTTCGTTCATGTAGCGCAAGAAGAACGTCGCGAGGAAGCCCGAGACGTATACCAAGAGCGGTACGATCGCGATCGAAGTTGCCGACATTTCGAGCGTCACAATCAAATAGAACGAGATGAACACTTGCGTGACGTTCACCACGAGCCGCGTGCACATGTACACGACGCCGACCTCGTAGAACATGCCGACCTTGAACCAGCTCTTCCAAGTCATGTGGCTGCTGCTGCTGCTGGATGGTGTTGTGGTGGCCTCGAGGTGACCCATCTCATACAAATCTGCGTCGCCGTCGAACGGGAGCGTGTTGGGCCCGCGCGTTTTCGTGTCCGCCATCGATGGACTCTGGGTGATCGCAATTTCACTCCGATGTCGCTCGCTTTTCGTGGGGGTCGACACTTTCTCGTGTGTCCCGGCGAGGAATACGAACGTCGCGACGCCACCGACGATCAGCGACGTGTACGCGAGCAGCGTGAACTTCTCGGCGTCTGGTACATTGTATGGCTTCACGACGCGCAGCAGCAGGAAAAACACACAGAACACCAGTACATTCGACAGGATCGTGAACGCGTAGCGCGTGCTGTTGAGCACACAGCGCACGTTGTCATCTGTAGATAGCTCAGGAACCTATTTGCAACAAACATTGTCAATACTGCATGACCGATAGATCAAAAGGCAGCATTTATGCAAATCGACTCACCAATGCCATGTGTGACACCTGCACAGCTGCCCAGCCAAAATTGAACAAGCTCGCGGCAACGGCGTAGTACACCACGAGCACAAGGCGACTGGGTGTGTCCGTGAACCATCGTGGTGCGCACGCAGCAAACACAAAGAAGAAACACACGATCACCAACAGCGCGCCGCCAGTGAGCCACGTCTTGCGTCGCCCAAAGCCAATTGACGGGATGCCCTTGGAGAAATCCGAGAGCACGCCAACCAACGGCGTCGCGACACCATCCGCGATCTGGCCCGCAAACATCACGATCGCAGAGTCCACTGGGGACAGCGACGCAACCTACACGATAGTAAAATAAAGTTAAACCACTGTTAGTCCATCATCGCCTTCAGAATGCACAGGTAGGTAGGTACTGCACACTGCAGAGAACAGCACCGAATGAATGCACAAGCAACACCAAACTGCAGCAACAAGCGGCAACAGCACACGAACATTACCTGTCGCAGGAACACCAGCAGGTACGAGAACCACGTGGACGCGCACATGTCGTTGAGCACGTGGCCGACGCCGTACGCGATGAACTTGCTGGACGTCCACTCGTTGCGCACGCGCTGCTTCTCGCGCATCGCAGCGTCGCCGTTGCTTTTCCATGGGGCATTCGCATCGTCCGAGATCGCAATGTAGTCGCCATTCCCGTTACTGCCGTTCGCGACGCTGCTCCGTATCGCCGCCATACTGTTGGTAGTGGTGGTGGTGGTGGTGGTGGTGGTGGTGGCGCTGATTCACACAAGAGCACACAGTCGCTTGTGCTGCTGCTTGTGGTGCCAACGGCGCGAGTCTGAAAATGGAGATCTCTCCGCTGGTTCGCCCACACGTTTGTGCACGCAGACGCTTTACTGAAGTGATAAGCGGAGTGATGGTCTCGTCATCACATCGCGGGTGGTTGTGAGGGTTACGTCTCTTCTGATTGGTCGTAAATATTCTTAGCAATCTTCTATTGGTTCAAATTTATGAAGCGAAGCGACTTGATTGGCGGAAACCATGAGATCCATTCCGCCGTTGCAACCGGAAGAAAAATCCAAAGGGAAAGAAACCAGAGCGGCGGGGGAATGCGGAATTCAAAAGGCCCAACAGAGAAAAGCAGTCAAGACACCAAGAAGAAGATGGCGGACCAGCGCGTGTTGGGACTGCTGCTGCTCGTGGCGGCGGTGGCAACGGGCGTCTACCTCTTCTTCCAGAGCGCACCTGAAGCCAAATTGTACGTGCTGTTGCTGGTGTGTGTATATGTGTGTCTTTGTGTGCAGTGATCGATAGAGGCGATGGCATTTGCGATCTTCTTCGCATCCCCATGACGTGGATTCTTCTAGATATGAGGTTGAGGGCGGCGCTACAAACGCCATTACTGGGAGTGGCGCAAGGGTGCTTTGCTCTACTGCTGCTGTTGTTGCTCCTTGTGTGCTGCTAGGCACCTCTCCCTCATAGGAAGATTCGCTGTGCGATGCACGCATGACGCGTAGCTGCTCTAGAGTCTCATTGGACGTATGGTTTTGTTTCTGTGTCGTTTGTGAATTTACTTAGCAAGGAGTGCGAACCGATCTCGATCTCGTATGTGATCTCCGGCGTGCTGCCGACGTGGCTGAATGGACGCAACGACAAGATGGGTACAGTGCAGGGGCTCTGGGCATGCGCGAACCAGTACAAGGAACAGAACCCGGGCTTCGTGCTCGCGAGCTTCTGCATCGTGTACATCACGCTGCAGACGTTCGCGATCCCGGGTCCAATTGTGCTCAGCATCCTGTCTGGTGCCATGTACCCAATTTGGCAGGCGCAGCTGCTCGTGTCGTTTTGCGCGACCACCGGCGCGTCGCTCTGCTTCGCGCTCTCGTATTTCCTCGGTCGCGGGCTATTCAACCGGCTGTTCGCCGGTATGATCGCGACGTTCAAGACCAAGATCGCGCAGAACCAGAGTAACTTGTTCTATTACCTGCTGTTTCTGCGCATCACACCGCTACTGCCCAACTGGTTCGTCAACATTGCGAGCCCACTCGTGGACGTCAAGTTCAAGTATTTCTTCCTCGCGACGCTGATCGGTAATGAGCGGATTGTTGCTCTTGTTGTGTTCATACTCTTGGCCTTAAATGTGGATTTGTGACTGACTCGCACGTTATTCAATTAGGTTTGATCCCTGCGAACTTCTTGCACATTTCCACTGGTGCGACGCTCACGAATGCGGCGGGCGAGGCGAGCGGCGGTAGCAACGCGCTCAACTTTGCGATCCTATTTTCGCTTCAGTTCCTCGCGCTCTTGCCGACTTTATTTAAGAGCAAGATTGAGAGCTACGAGAAGCGCGCGTTCGAGAAGGCAAAGACCAAGTAATGCGACGCTAGCAGGACCATACTGAATTGAAGCGCACTCGGCGATACCTTCATACTGCGTGATGCTGAGAGACTACAGAACGAAAGGACTGCTGAAATCAAGACGAACGAAGAGAAACAAGCAAGGCACCTAGGTTTGGGAAATCGGTAGGTGAACACTTTTACGGAAAATACATGTACTATCCCCTTTTTTGCCAAACAACTGGAGGTAGTTTAATCTGATTCATCTCCATAGGTGAATGTCGGTTTTGGGACTAAGATGTGTCTGTAGAGACTCTGAGCCTGTGCACCAGTTACTCGACGCTATTCGCTGTCTCGAGACGATGTCGTGCTGCACTCACGAGCTTGGATGCAGGCGAATCGCCAGTGTGGAACGACAAGCTCGACTTAGAGCTCTCTGTTGGCGATGATGCGCTCACAGAGGACGACCCGGCTGATTGCAACGAATATTTAGCGCTGCTTGCTCCAGCAGTCATGGACTTGGAGATTCTCGACAAGAGCTCTTCGTATGCGTGGACGTTGAACGTTGGGAACGCGTCGGTACCGCTCAGACTCGCTCGTCTCTGCTGCGTGAAAGAAGAGCGCTGATCCGGTTGGATGGGCTTCCCATTTCGTCTGAAAGGCGATGGCGCGCGAACAATTTGGCGAATTGGGGCTTTTGCAGCTTCTTCAGCGGGCTCCGATTTCCAGATAACGCTCTTTGACCGGACACTCAGCCACGACACTTCATGCTCAGCTCCAGTGATCCCACCGTCCCTGTGAGTTACAGTAACAAGTGATGGAAAGATGTTAGTTTCTAAAGCTAACACCAAGCACTCAAGTTCGCGCCAACAACAACGCACAATGCGCTCCGCTCGATGAACCGCTGAAAGAGCTGCGTCTGAAACAAGTGCGTGCAGAATTCACGAAGGCTCGGGTGCATCGTTAGGAAACCGCGCTTGTCGAACACGATCGTCTCGTTTGAAGCAATTGGTGATGGCGAGACTTTCGAGCAGTACTTCCGGAAATCTTTCAGGAGTCTGGTCCAGGGACACAATTGAAGACACGACGAGTTTAAGCATTGAGAAATTATGGAACCAAGAGAAAGCCCAGAGGAAGTATTGCTACGCACCGTGTGGCGAAATTTGAGAATAGAGCTTGGAGTTCGCTCCATTTCTCGATCAGCTCGTCATGGCGCTTCGTGAGTTGTGCGATGTCGCTGTCCAGAGCTTGATCCGACTGATCCAACGACTTGATTGCAGACAGCTCGCCGTCCTTAAACCGCCCATACTGGTCTTTGGATCTCTGGCTCAATGCCCAGTACGTCACTTTTCGAAGCGCTTGCAGAAGTTTCTTGGCTTTTACGTCGGGGAGACTCGGCATGAGTTCATTCGGAGGCAATAGCACCTCGTTTTTATCCAAGTCGACAACCACGACGCCTTCGGAGATCAAGCTGTCAACGCGCTTATCGGAGCGCACGCCCATGAAGAACGGCACTGGGGCTGAAACGAAGTCCAGCAGTGACTGAACAAGCATCGAGCAAGTCAGTTAGTCTACTGCTCAAGATCGAAAGAGCTAGGTGAGATATTGTATCTTACCAGTGGTAACACTGGGATGTACACGACTTGGCACTCGAACGGGTGCAGAAGCGCTCGAAGAGTCTCTGTGACTGGCGTGAGGATCGAGTAGTTGCTGGAGCAGACCACAAGCTTCTTCTCCGTCAGCAAGAATGCGTATACCTGGGGTACGTCAACCAACACAACCACAGTATTCTAGAGGTCAGCACTCAGATATCCCGTCTCAAAGGAGTGCCACCGATGAGAATCACAGGGTACCTTGAGGATGTTCTCCGGATTGAGACACTGGAACAAGATCGTAAAGTCGACCTCTGCTGGGTACAACGCGGGAAGACCTGAAGCGCTTCCCGTGAGCAAGCATGTGCGATTCATGAGCCGAAAACTCGTCTGCTCCAAGTTGCTCAAAGGCAGTGGGATTTCCTCGACAAGGTTGAACACTAGTGACTCAACCAAAGACGGAGGTAAAGGGCTAGATACTGAAAGGCGGTACAGCTGCGTCAGGAACTCGCGAAACGTCTGAAACAACGGAAAGCTCGAGAGCACGCAGAGGCATTTTGGTACAAAGCATTTCCAGCGCGTCTTGCGCTGCTGGATGTCGCGCAGACTGATCCACGAAGGCAGACTCGCAGTTCGCCCCTTTTGCACGCCTGAGATGAGTGCTAGCACGTCCATCGGATCTTTCTCTTCGTAAAAATGCAAGCACGACCCGTACAGCCGATCGCCCTTGATGTCTGTGAGAACAATGTCGAAAGTCTTGGGTGGGAGTGGCTCGTCGTAGAGGAAGACGTCGTCAGGGAAGCAGAACTTGGAGAGTTCGTCGGGTAGACTCGCGGTTGACGGCAGCACGTCGATCACCTCGGGCTCCAGACGAATATCTGACGGGGACTTGGTTTTGCTCAGGTCGCCGCAGGTCTCTGGTGCCATTTTCCCACTCAGGACCACGACGCACTCGGCGATCCCCTTCTTGCCAGAGATTGGCGGGCGGTGGTTGTCTTTCCCAATCGATGGTGATGATGATGAGGGGGTTGTTTGCTGCCGACGCTCTGCGAAGAGCTACACAGCCAAAGTGATTAAGTTTAAAAGAGTATCAAACATGTCAGCATCAAGCAGGTCAACGAAGAAGGATGTGGAGTGCTCCATTTCTTACAATGGACCGGAGGCTCTTGGCTTTCGGTTCCTTGGAGATGTGTGACGGGCGACTCGTTGTGATTGACGCGTGGTGAGTCTCTGTGTACTTGGACGTGAAGATGTCGAGGATCTCGCAGAACGCGAGCGGATCTACAAATTCAACGAAAAAGGTACGCTCTGTGAGATGAATATCCTATCACACTGATAGCCAAGTTCCATGGGTGAACTTACCTGCTTCTGCGATCCAGCAAAAATACTGCAAGAGTCCCTTCTCCGTGAGCGCGTCACCCTGGTGGTCAAAGTTCAACAACAACCAGTGCATCGCGACCTCAGAGACGTAACCCCGTCCGCAGGCTTTGTTGAGCTCGCTGAGATCCTTTCGGGTCAACAAACCAGTGCTGTCTCCATCAAAGTCCTTGAACGCCGCAGCAAGCACGAAGCGATAAAATGGTGCAATGAGCTCCTCATTGGGAAACATATGATGGTGGTGCTTTCCGAATGTTGGATCATTTTGCTTGGCTGCGGTGGCGGTATTCGGCAGACCCTCAGGTTGGAAGAACTTGTGGCGAAGCACAAGGATCGCGCTGATGTACTCTTTCTTCTTGGTGAGCGTCTCCAGTTCTTCTTCTGAAACGTTCTGGAGTTTCTGACAGATTGCGAGGTTCACGAGGGCTTCTTCCAGCAACTTCTTCTCGGCCACGCAGCCGCGCGGCAAGTGCGTCGCGAGCTTGAACTGCGTCATCGAGAGCTCGTGGTGCACCTTGAACAGTGGGAACCTCGCTTTGTTTCTTGCTGCTGTAGACGTTACGGAGTGCGAGGCGACGAATCGATAAACTCGATTCGCTTCGCGATAGAATTGACCGGGTGGTGACGTCTTGGAGAGCGCTGATGCGCTGTGATACTCTTCAAAGGGTAGTGGACTCCCAACCCGGCTCTGAGATCTGCTACTTGATCCACCAGTTTGATAAAGCCCCTCTAGCTCCTCTTCAAGCAAGCAACCGAGCTCGTAATCTTTCATACAGAGCGTGTTGTGCGCGAGGATATCGCCATACCCAGTGAGGCAGTTAGCTCGATGGAACAAGCATTCCAGGTACTTCTCGTACATCATCCCAGTTGTGCCTTCGTTATCACCTCTAACCTCGTCGTCATCACTACTATCCGCAGGATGTATCCGCAACGCTCCATCCTCGCTGCCATCGTCTTCTGAAAGCAGTTGAATGTACTCGGCGCACGCGATCGTCAGCTTCCCTGAGGCCAGCGAGAGTGTCTCCATCGCCAGGTCCGTCGTAAACACCAGGCTTGCGTCGTCCCAGAAAGTGCTCTTCACGCCGTATACGCGCGCGTTCGTGATCGCAAATAGTTCTTCGTACGCGTACACTTTTGTCGTGTTCGTGAGCAACTGGCGAGCAAACACGTACAGCGAGCAGCCGAATCGCTGGAGGAACCCCGCTTTCGTCGCATCTGTTGTTGATGCTGATAGCGGACTACTCTCGACGTGGCTGATCACCTGCGCGTACTTTTGCCCTGCAGTGACCCACATGTCGAGCATCTGGGGAACCGTTTCAGTATCGTCGATGCGCTTGTCGAGCAGAATATGGCGCTGCAACTCGCTCGTGAGAAAACTGTAGATCTCATCGCCTTCATTGAGCACTCCAGCTAAGTCTTCCAGCTCGCGCCTGCGCAGTGCTTCCAAGAGTAGCGGGTCCAGCGAAGCCAACGACCTACTGTCCATCGATTCGTCTTCGTCACTGCTATTATCGCCCTCATCGTCACCCTCATCATTATCGCCCCAGTCCAGACTCAAATCGGACCCTTCGTCTTCACACATCGACTCCCCATTTTGTCTTAAAGTTGAGTTCACCGCAGCGTTCTCCATCTGAGGTATGTTGTTGTTTGCAACCTCACGCTTCATGGCTTCCTGGTTTGTGCTGGTAGCGAGCAGGTGCATCGCTCGGATCTCTTTCGAGAGCGCGCTCAGGTAGTCGTTCATCGCGTCCTCTTGGTATATCTTGTGGAACTCGTGCAGGAAATGCACGCGCGCGAGCGCAAACGCGGCGTTCTTCTTTGTGTGGTGCAAGCTTTTCTCCGAGAGGTGGTTGGCGATATGGTGCAGAAACGCCTTGACGCTCAGTGACGCCAGAGTATTATTGCTACTGCTACTACTGGACGCGAGGTTCATGGTTGAGAAATCGACTTTCCGAAGTTGCTGCTGTGGGTCGTTCATCTTTGTGAGTGGCGGCACGGTGATGAGCGCCAGGTAGCCGAACACGCTCATCATCTTGGTGCAGAGGATCTCAAGCGCGCCGCCCGACTCGGTCATTGGATTGCTCCCTCTGCCAGGACCGCCGCCACCACCACTTACCGAGTTGCTTCCTCCCCCATGCGTTGTGAAATTCCCGCCTGAATTACTGGACCGGGTCATCGTGAAGCTGCTCTTGCTGAGTCCGTCAAAGGATCCCGAGAGCGTTGACGACAAAGCATTGCTGAAGCTGCTGTTTCTACTTGTTGAAGAACTGGAGAAGTACAGCGATGCGAGCGTCGTGGTCTCCGAGTACTGCTGCCTCAGTTCCACACGGCAGCACCGAATGAACACGTCGCAGAGCTCGTTGCGGGTCATGGAGAACCACTTCGGTTTGATTTCGTACACGAACTTGCTGAATTCGTGAAACTTGAGCCCTCGATAGGCGCGTGCGCCGCCGATCGTCGTGCTGTAGCACGCCGCAAGGTCTCCGATGGGCTTGGCAAACCGTTGGATGAGCGAATTCACAGAATGCTTCGCGAGCAATGCGTCCATTTGAGCCCAGGACAGAGACGGTTTCCCATCACCGGAATACTGTTCGCTCTCGTACTGCGGGATCACAACCTTGGTCACGAGCTTCTCGAACGCGAGCTCTTTGGACGAGAGCTTGGGGAACAGAAAACCCGCGACGTCGACCAGCGCGTCCAGAAATTCGTCGAAAGTTGCCCCCGCGCCACCGCTGGAGTTTGGCACGGCGCCCTTGAATGCAAGTAGCACGCGCGTGCTCAACTCGAGCTTGTGATGCGTCTTCTTCTTCTGTTTGTGGACAGCGACGCTCTTCTTTGCCGTTGTCGCCTTCTGGAGTAGCGACTTGAACTGGTAGCACGTGACCCAGAGCACTTTGCCGGTCATATTCTGAAGCGCGTAGAAGAGGAAGAGCTCAAAGAGCTTCTCTTGGATCCAGAACGGGTCGAGTTTGCTGGTAGCATCACCTGTTGAGGCTGGGTTTTGGCTGGATGTAGGAGTCGGTGTGTGGAGCGTCCAGGTCGATGTCAATGTCGAAGAGCTCTTCAGAGAAGGTGAGGAGGTCACGAGGTGGTCGCCAGCGCCGCGCCCCAGGGTCCTCTTGAGCGTGAACGTCGTCTTTGTTGGATCGCTCTCATAGCCAGAGAGGAAGTCGAGACGCCATTCGCCAGCCAGCGGTATGTCATTCTGGTCATAAAGCTGGTAGTGCTTGGATGGCGGAAGGCACCAGTAGTGCACCACATCCTGCTTGAGCTGTGCGACCGAGTAGTCAGGCGGCACCCAGCTCTCATAGTCTCGCGAGAGTCTGTCGTCCTGAAGCTGCTGTTGCTGTTGCCATGGTCCGTCTTTCTTGCTCTTATTGATGCAGCTTTTCTTCTTTTTGCGATGGTGATGCGCGGGTTGTTTGAGAGACGCATCGGGCACGACGACAACTTTGTTCATGTGGGTAAGAGCTTCAGCTGACGGAGCAAACAATTCGTGCAAGTGGATGGCGATCAAAGAGCTCAATAATGCACTCCAGTTTCAGCGCAATCGGCCCAACTCAGCAGCTCGGATGTCAAAACTTGGATGGCACGCTGGCGAACCTCAGGGCTTTCTATTTCCAATCACCGACTGGTTCAGAAGGCAAAACCGACAGTGGTTGATTGGAAGCTCGGAAACAGCTCAATGGCAGTTGAGTTCAAGGCGCTGACGTTTAACAGCAGAACAGCCGCACCAACCAAGAATGAAAGCCAAGGGAACACCGTCAAGGAAAGCCAAGACGTCGCAGCAGGCGCAAGCTCACCCATGGGCAGACCTCGCTTCGCAGACTTCATGTTCGTGCACATATTGAAGCTCTTTCAATACATTGAAGAAGGGGTTGTACACGAGAAGCACTAACGTATGCCAAGGTACTGTTTTGCTTGTGTGGATTGCCGTCATGTAGTCGATTTTGCTGCGCTGGACGTGCTCGCTGAGCACCACCGCGTTCTCAGCGGCATTTGCTCGGATCCGTCGATGGGAAGCACGTGAGTAGAGCATTACTGAATTGAGTGATGCTGGACCAGATACCTCGAGAACTGGACTAACTAAACCACAATTCTGACTTTGTGTTGCCCAAATAGAGACAATGACACTACCAAGAGACCGCGTTCGAGCTCAAGTGCAAAGAGCACGCGTTTGGCCAACCTCCAGCTCTCTTTTGCGCAGTACTGCATCTCACTGAGCACGCTGATCCTCTACGGGTCGCCCACGCAGCAATTCGAATGTATGTCCTGTATAGGAATACCTCGGAGTATCATCAGCACAAACCAATTTCTAACTGCGCTCACAAGAAATATGTGATTGATTTCCCATCATGCCTTCAAATCACACAGATTTATTCCACGCGTACGCTGTCGAGAGCGAGCGCGGCATCACGCGCACCGAGATCTTCCAGCTGCTCCAGGACCACTTCTGCAAGCGACCGGAGCCCCAGTACCACCACATTCATGCAGAACCAAAGTCCAAGCAGGACCCTGAGACGGACGCGCGCCACTTTGAGTGTCTGTACACGTGGCTCAAGAAGCACATGGCGGTGTACGACCGCACGCGATGCGGCTTTCTGCCTCTGAGCACGGCGCTAGAGATGCTGCACGTACACCCATCGGCACTGCAGCACCTGCAACTGCAAATCGACGCGCTTAGCAAGAAAATGCACGAGAACAACACCAAGTACCACGAAAAATCTGCCGCCGCTCAGATTGACGAGCAGTTGGCAGTTGGCAGTACAGTAGTAGGCGATGAGTGAGTGCGTGGGTTTGATTTGCATTTGGACTTTGTATTTGTATCAAGAACAAGAGAGAACCCAGGGCTGGTTAGAATTTGTCGACTTCTTCTTCTTCGTCTTCGTAGTCATCGTCGAAAGCGCACTCGAGCGTTTCCTTGCGTGCCTCAGCAATCTTGCGCTTAAGGTCGTCGCTGAGCTCGTCGTATGACGGGCCAAAGCGCTCTCGATCCGACAGTGACGCCCTGTTGGGTGCCTCGCCACCAGCAGTGTTAACACGGGCATTAAAGCTTCGCGCGTCCCGCGCGGTCCTGCAGCTCATGTTGGCCTTCATCTCCTGCGAGAGGTACTCGAGGTCGAATCGACCGTCCTGCGTGTATCGACTGCTATCTCCAATGCCGTACGAAGCGCCTCGAGGACCACCTGCTGTTGCCGCTGCTGCTGACGCGGCGCTCCTGTTGGTATTGCGAGCTCCCCAGGGATCAAAATCCGATGGCGGCAAATGGCTCGAGTGATTATGCTGCTTGCGGAAGCAAAACTGAAAGACGAGAATGACCATGATGATGATGCCGATGTAGAGGAAGCCAATCCACGATGTGTCCGTTTTCTCGATCTTGTTTGAGAGCAGGCTCTGGAACACCCGGATATCGCTATCAAATCCCATGTTTTGCTCCGAAGTCTCGTGGTTGAGCACAACAAGCGCGATGTTCGTAACGAAGCTGCCTTCTGAGACCGCTAGTAATGGCTGGTAGGCTAGCTTGCCATTGTCCTCGTACGCGTACTCGCTAGTTTGCAGAGTGCACACGACCTCCATGCTCACAGCCCGATCACTCACCGCTCGAGACACGTTGTAAACTGTCACACTCGAGCCACTGGACGCGATCACGTAGCCTTTGATCGCGAAGACTTTGGTCGGATTGTGTACATATTGTTGCTGCTTACGAAGACTGTTGCGCGATAACGGCTCACTCTTCAAGAGCAGCACGCGAGAGACGATCTTGCAGCTGTCGCTAGTTGTTGAGCTTGGTGGTGATGGCGGTCCCCCGGAGCTCCGCACTGAGTACACCAGCACTTCACCGTGGCTCGTGCCAGCGTAAATGAGATCCGAATGCAGCGGATCGAAAGCGATTGACGTCACCTGGCCTGTGGAGCCCTGACAGACGACAAACGCCGCGTCTCTCCCACGCACCAGAGGGAGGAGCACCGCGTCGGATCCGTTGTTGAACGCCACGAGGTTGCGCTGCGTGGCCATGGTCTGAATCGACGCGTTCGTCGCCAGTTTGTGGAGCAGCGTGCCGTTGAGCGCGAAGAATTCGAGCCCTCCGTCCTCGCTGCCGATGCTAAGAACGCTCCGTCGAGCTGTTTTCGTGATCGCGAGTGCTTTTGGTACTGAGGAGAGCTGAATCACAGCGAGCTGAGCGACTTTGAGAGCGAGTGGTGCGTTGATCTCTGAAGAGAAGCTGATCTTTGAAGAGAAGACTGTGGTTGTGTCGACCGGGATGGCTGTGGCGTTGTCTGGCTGGTTCCCCATCAAGTGGCGTCCGTTCTCGGTGAGCTCCAGCGCATACACCGCAACCTGGGACTGCTCGTAGATAATTGCGAGTGATGGAAGGTCGCTGTGGAGATCCAACTCAAGCGAGCGAATCGGAAGCCCTTGTTGCTCGGTTGGCTCGATCCGTAGGAGCAGCAGTGCTGGCGACAGGTAAAATTCGATCGCACCGTCCGCAAATGCCACCACAAGGAGCTCCTGGTGCCCCATTGCGCGCAGCTTCATCATTTGCATGCCCGCAATCCGGCGTTTCATGGGAATCAGGGCTTTGGCGACGAACAGTGTGTCGAAGGCGTTTGTTTGACCTGAGGCATCAAGCAGATCCTGGACAGCACTCGCAGTCATCGCCTCGATCTGCCGCTCGAGGAGGTCTCCAAACTGCTCGCGGAAGAGCTTTGGCTTGACGTGTGTGTTAGAGTCATTTGATTCTACATCTGGCTCGTTCAGCGCCTTTGAGCGGATTTTCTCCAGCAGCGCGAGCTTCTTCTCCTGCAACTTGATCATGAGCTCCAGCGCCTCGAGCTCTTTCGCCAGCGCTGTCTTTGCTAATTTCGCCTGCTCTGGTCGCTGCGGAGAACCCACGTGCTGCTGCTGTTGATGCTCCGTCGACTCCTGCGCTGGGTTCGCTGGCAGTGACTGGTCCAACTGTGCATCGCCAGCTCCACTTACACCAGGGCTTGTTGCTGCATCTGATCGTTTCGCTGCGGCTGCTGGGTTGGCAATAGAGTTGACTTGTTTACTGAGCTGGAGGTCGCCCTTCACACTGACAGCGACCTCCACGAGGTCTGCCCTTTCGTCTGGACTCACCACATGCGCGACAAGCATGCTCGATACCAGCGCTAGCAGCACCGACAGCAACAGCAGCGACGCCATCAGGAACCTCATGGTCGTCGATTGGTGTTGCACAACGTTTGCACAACGTTTGGCGTTCGTGACCTTTCGGGTCCTTGAGGGTTTTGCCTCTCAACTTTGATATCGAATCCAACAGGCTACAGGGGGACCCAAAATAAATTACACAAGAGAGTGATGGTAATGTGAAAGTGCAGCGTTTTTTTGGGCCACTCAAACAAACGTTCGATTGATTGAAAAATGTATCGGAAAAGTGATGACTTGCATTGCGAATGCGTGAGTGATTGTCCTTGTTTGCTATCGTTGGGATCACAGTCGAAGAGAAGGGCCCACTCTCCCATTGGAAGAGAAACGCCTACACACAGACGCATACCAGGCAGCAGCACCATCTCACTCACTCACCCGCACACACACACAAGCGTCACCACTCCACCACAATGCTCGGCGGTCACTACCAGGAAGAAGACGACCACGCGGACGCGCACCTCGCGTCTGAGGCACACGAGTTTGTACGTTTTCTTTCTTGCTACTTTCTTTGCGCTGTCTTGAGATGATCGCATCAAGCTCCATGATGCTGGTTGCTAAGTGCTGTGGATGTGGATGTGTTGGATGCGGTGCTGTTTGTTGCTACCACAGCAAGGACCGCGGCTAGTGAACTGCTTGGAGCAGGCGGGCGTGAACGCGACGGACGTGAACAAGTTAAAGGACGCCGGCATGCACACGGTCGATGCGGTACGTTTGTGTTGCTGTTGCTATCGTGGTGATGATAGCGATGGTCATGTACACAATTGCATTGTGAAGCCTAACGCATGTTATATCCTTGTGTCTGCGTGTTGTTTGTTGGCTTTAGGTGGCGATGGCGACGAAAAAGCAGCTGATTTCGATCAAGGGCATCAGCGAAGTGAAGGCCGAGAAGATGCTCAAGGCAGCGCGCGAGATGGTCAACGTCGGCTTCACGACGGTACTGTGTGGTGCTGTTTGGTGCCTTTCTACGTAGGCACCAATGTCTCTTGGTCTCACTCTCTCATTGCTCGTCGCATTGCTTCGTCTATTAATTAGGCAGCAGAGGTGTTCCAGAGCCGAAAAGATCTGATCACACTCACCACGGGCTCGAATGCTGTCGACGAGCTTCTGAAAGGCGGTTTTGAGACAGGCTCGATCACCGAGATCTTTGGCGAGTTCCGCACGGGCAAGACGCAGCTGTGCCACCAGCTTTGTGTCACGTGCCAGCTCCCGGTGGACCGTGGCGGCGGCGAGGGAAAGGCGCTCTTCATCGACACAGAAGGAACGTTCCGCCCGCAGCGACTCGTGGCGATCGCAGAGCGCTACGGACTGGACGGTACGATTTGCGATGTATAGAGTATTGCTGTGCGTATCTAGCTGGATGCAGTCGCTGATCTTTCTTGCTTGTGTGCTGTCATTGCAATAGGCGAGAGCGTGCTGGACAATGTCGCGTTTGCGCGCGCGTACAACTCGGAGCACCAAATGCAGCTGCTCACTCAGGCGTCTGCGATGATGGCTGAATCCCGATTCGCACTCGTCGTGGTCGACAGCGCTACTGCGTTGTTCCGAACAGACTACTCTGGACGTGGCGAGCTCGCTGCGAGACAGCAGGAACTGGCCAAGTGAGTACGCCTAAAGCAGTTTTTGTATATGCGCGTTTGTATTTGTTTGTGTTCCTCATATTTTGATGTTTTCGTCTACTGACAGATTCTTGAGATCGCTGACGAGAATGGCGGATGAGTTTGGTGTTGCTGTCGTTATCACAAACCAAGTACGTATGGCTCGTTTCGAGAGCAATATGAATATGCGCTTTTATCAACCCAGTGGTCTCACGAAGCGAATTGTTTGTGTAGATGACTGCAAATCCGGACTCGGGCATGTTTGCGAAAGACCCGCTCCAGCCGATCGGCGGCAACATCATGGCCCACGCCTCGTGCACCAGGTGCGTCGTGCATGACGATAGCGAAAGGTGGTGGATTCGTCTGGGAGCTCAAGTGGCGTTGCTATTCTGTTGTTGCTGGTGTTGTTCTGTGTAGACTTCGTTTGCGGAAGGGCCGTGGAGAGAACCGCGTGATGAAGGTCGTGGACTCTCCGATTCTGCCAGAGGCGGAGGCAATCTACTCCATCACAGAGCAGGGTATCCAGGACGAAATGAATTAATAGGGGGGGGGGGGCGGGGGGGGGGGGGGGGGGGGGGGGGGGGGGGGGGGGGGGGGG
>JALBZZ010000600.1:0-19327 GCA_038051095.1 Globisporangium irregulare
GTACGCGCACTACTGCAGACTGACACCGACATCACACGCGAACCCGTGGCGGTCTAGACACAGAACACTTAATCCGAAGGTGCCTCTGATGAAGTGTTTGAAGTGCACTACGGCAGTTCCAGGCAAGCAATCCTGAGCCAAGAAAGAATTGGTCGACATCTTTGATTCACAAATGCATTTCTTTGCTCTGAAACGGAAGAACCCATTTTCGAGTTGTCATGCTCGATACTCCGTGTCTTCTCACCCTCACTACTGAGCTACCAGTAGGCTACTCTGGCTGACAACCCAGCCAGGCTTCAACTTCGGGATTGCACGGGTCACCGACTTTCTCGAGGATCTGCCTCTTCCTGATCTCGACCGGGAAGCCGCTGATGTCGCACAGAATCGGCATCATGCGCGGATTGTAGCAGATGCCGGTGACGTTCCCGGGTCGCACGCACTGGCGGTACAACGTGCCATTGCACTGCGCCGAATCTTCTGGGGATGGAAAGTTGATACTTCGAGCTTGATTGTAAGGTGAATCAGCGCATACACTGGCGGGAAACTTGGCAAAAGCTCTTCGGGTCGCGTCAGTGGCGATCTTGTCGGTTCGATTCACCGGCAGACAACGGATAACTGGGTCTTCCCATATGGCGTGAATCGCGCAAATCGGCATACTCGAGTCGCACCTGTTGTCCAGGAACCCGTTGCAGCACATGGTGCCTCGGTACGCGATCACAAAGTCGATTAGGTTCGTGAGCGGAGCCATGTCGGGGAAAGCATCCATCGTTGGCATGACCGTGAGAGTGAGCTGCTCCAGCTTTGAGAGACTAGTGAACACCGGTAGCTCTTCCAGTTGCAATAGCAGCGCAAGTGTCAATGAGCGCAGGTTCACGAGTCCTCGGAAAATTGGGAGATGCTTCAGCATGATGTGGACGCCGAGATGGATGGCTGTAAGCAAGTCCATGTCGTCGAAGAGGTCGTCGGGTAGCGAGAAGAGACTCGATACGAAGAGCTTACCCTCAATATGCCTATCAATGGACATGCAAACCGAGTGTAGTCAGATCAGACTGTCTTGTCAGCATTGCAATCCAAACAATATAGTAATACCAACGGTTTGCTCACAAGTACTCGAGTTTCGCGAACTCCTTGGCCCAGGTCGGTAGCGTCTCTGTGTGCGTGTAGAACAGCGATCTGTGGGCAGCACCAAACCAGTATGAATGTTAGCTATAGGTGCATGTTGATCAGGCATTCCAAAGCATCACGCGCAGCATACATGTGCTTCATGTTGGTGCATCGCCTGAGCTCATCCAGGAGCTCTGGCAAGTATCGGTTTGTGAGCTGCAGCGTCTGTAGATCTCCAGTCGAGGCCAATTGCGCCACTTTCTCGGTCACGTTCTTTGGCATCAGCCACTCTGCAAATGTCTTTGGTGCTACTTCTTCATCAATGAGCGTCAGACATGGACACTGCGTCTTGTCTCCTTCTCGAATCTTTGTCCACCGGAATGCGTGCACGATGCACTCTGGATGGGGCAAACATACAAGCTCGGAAGTGCCAATACTCTTGGAGACGAACACAGCAATCGCAATGGGCACCATCACAAACAAGAGGGCTACAGGGTGTCGACGCGGATACACACTCTGGTGCTTGTCTGTTGGCTTGCGACTGGCATTCACCAGCCGGGAAAATTGATGGCATAGTGCAAGATTTGTGCCGACACGCGTGAAAAAGCTGAGCGCCGAGCGGATGCGAAGCGAGTTGAGGCTCGTGAGCACGTTTGCAACTTGCACGGGGTTCGCGATCACGCGTGCCTGTCGCTCGAATTGGCCGGGAGGAAAGATGGAGGTGTTGATCGCGAGCTTCTCGCTGTCAAACTCAAAAGTCGAGAGGCAGTACACGACGACGACCATGGGGAACCCCACCGCGATCAGAAAATCGAACCTACTCCACATGATTTTCCAACAGCTTATCATCAGATTTGGTTCTAATCGCTCGGGCACGGAGTAGTGCCGTGAAAAGGAAATGTACTTACATGCAATCGACCAGGACTTGGAAGAGCTCGGTCTGGAATCTCTTCACGCACATCATCAAGGCGCACGCGGTTGCATTGAGCGCGACGATAGCTGCCAGCAAGTAGATCAGCACGACTGGGTATCCGTTCTCGAGACACTGCATGAGCAGTGTGAGTTGAAGCGCGAGGTCGAAGACTTTGATCCACACACTCTATCGGCATTTCCCAAGAAGGTGGTTAGTGTTGAACCCCACTTCCACAAATTGTATTGTTAGGCACAACTTTACCACATATTTTCGAGTCTGGCTCGTCTCGACCGCCATGTCCATGAAGAAGCGCGCTGCCAGTTTGGTGAGTTGTCTTCGCATCGGGTCTCGCTCGATCCGCGCGATTGAATCGTGCACAGTCGACTTGAGCGAGTCGATCATTCGGTGTGCGGACTCGAAGCGACTCGCACTCGACGGTACCACCATCGCCTGGTTCCTCCATATCGTCACCTTGAGAAGAATGAACAGGTAGCCAGCAAGTACGATCGCGAATCCGATCACGCTCGCGTACTTCATCGAAGCCGTTGGGTCGATCAAGAGCCAGAACGAGCCGTTGTCGTAGCTCTCGGTCTTCATGATACGGTTGACTGTCGCGTTCGGATACACGCTTAGAATCACGAGCCAGATCGCCCACGTGATGCACCCAAGCGCCACAACGCTGATAGCGAAACGCCCAAGAACCTCTCTCTCTATGGATCCATGGCGCTGGAGATTTATAGTCGAGCCTAGTGCAGGGTCGCCGTACTCCGGCACGACCTTCAAGGCATTGTCGATCAAACTCACAGGAGGCGCCCCTACATGTTGATTGTCAGTCGGATGCACAGCTGACGAGCTTTGGTGCATGTTGCGTGGGCGGAGTTGAGTTGCTTTCAACTCAAGACGATAGACGGCGAGGTTGTGTTGTGTTGATCTAAGGAAATTCCGGAAATGGATAGCAATTCGGTTGTATTCCTGGCGATCATGTGGTAGCAGCGCGCATCCGTTTCTCAAACTGCCCCGAGGTATTTGAGATCAATGTTCTGGCTGCCGAAGTGCCAAGTAGACTAAGCATCATCATTTAGACTACAATTTCTGCGCTATTTGTGTTCGGAGAGCATGAGACTAGGGGGGTTCGAGAACGTTGAATTTTCACATTCAATGCCATCAGAAAAGATTGGAGGCACCACCGTTATGTATGTTAAAGCGGCTTCGACACTGTTGCAGCGTTGCGATCGGGTTTGGACGATCTACAAGAAGTTAAGAGCGGAAGAGTCGGCAGTAGCCTTCGAACCCTTTGTATTATTCTGCGAGATCTCAAATATTCAACACCACCGCAAGAGTACAACCACGGGAGAATTCATCAAGCTATTACCCTGAAGGATCGAAGACTGTATACAAGTATCGACTTTGACCCTTGTGCCCCTGGACAAGACGCGGGATGCATACCGAAATGTACACTTGCAGTAGGTATCTCGGGATTTCAGTTGTTGCACAGTTCATACCGATGTGTCACTGAATACTCACAAAAAAAGCTGGTTAATCCAGCAAATGCGTCTATAAAGCTGCGTGTTGTGTTGTGTCTACTCGGCGCCCAGCAAAATCTGCTAGCTTATCTAAACATCGTCTATGGGACCTAGCAGCCGAGCCATTCTTCGACCTCTGGGTCGCACGGGATTCCGACGCTCGTTGCGATTTGTCTCTTCCTCATCTCGATCACGAAGATGCCGTCGGAGCAGGAGGTTGCCATCATGCGCAGACTGTAGCAGATGCCTGTGTGATTGCCATCCATTTCACATTTGCGATACATGGTGCCGTTGCATTTTGACGCGTTTATCTCTGATGGGTATTGACTCTCTTTGACGGTTGGTACAGCCGACTCGCTGTACACCGAGTACGGGAACTTGGTGAGTAGATTGCGGGTCGCTTCAGTTGCAAACCTGTCGGCGCGGTTTACCGGCAAGCACGCAGCTGGAGGGATTTGTCAAGACGGGTCCAGATAGCACACGCGATTGCTTGGATTGCACTCGTTGTCCAGGAATCCGTTGCAGCGCATCTGGTCGCGAGACGAGATGACAAGTTCCATCAGATTGCGGGTCAGAGCCAGGTCTGGGGGAGCATCGATTGTAAGAACGAGAGGGGGAATCAGTCGCTCCAACTTCACGAGACTGGAGAAATTGGGGAGCTCTTCAAGCTTTAGTAGGAAAGCCAGTGTCAGGAACTGGAGATTCGCGAGTCCGCAGAAACTGGGCAAGCGGCTCAAGTTTGAATGGGCTCCGAGATGCAGGAACGAGAGTGAGTTCATATCCTCGAAGAGGTCCTCTGAGAGGGACTCAAGGCTCGCGATGTCGAGCCCTCCTTCAATGTGCCTAACAACAGAGGAATAGCAACGCGATATGAACTTAGCTAGTTCAGAGGATAGTGATAGGCGACTGTAGACTCGGATGTACGTACAGTGCCTCCAGTTGTGTAAGTTCTTTGAACCACGAGGGCAAAGACATCGTATGAGTATATGAAAGTGCTCTGCTGCCATCAAACCAAACCGAAAACCACAAATTAGTCAGGCATTCTAGATATTTGAAGACGGGTCACGAGGGAACTTACATGTATCTCAGGTTCCCACATCGCCTGAGTTTCAGCGGTAGCGCTGGCAGAAGTCCATTTGTGAGCTGAACGGTGCGAAAATCACCTGACGAAGCCAGCTGAATCACTTTCTCGGTCACGTTCGTCAGGTTTCATCACTCTGAGTACGTCTTCGGGGCAAGTTCTACATCGATGAGTGTCAGGCACGAACATTGGATCTCATCGTCCCCGTCGTGCACGTTAATCCATTGGTACGCGTGAGTCACGCACTCTGGATGAGAAGAGCATGCAGATTTCGACAGCTGGATGCTCTTCGAGACATGCGCAACCGCCGCGATTGGCAATAGCACAAACACGAACATCACTGGGTGTCGAAACGGATACACGTTCGCACGTCGCTGACTCCCATAGTGATCGTGAACCCGGCTCACGAGGCTGACAAAGTGGAAGCACAGCGAGAGGTTCATGCCGATCCGCGTGAAGAAACTGAGTACAAACCGGATGCGAAGCGAGTTGATACTCTCGAGTACGACTGCGATCTACACGGGGTCTGCAACCACGCGCATCTCTTTCGAACCGCCTTGGAGAGAAAACTTCTTCGTTGATCGCAAACTGCTTCCTGTCGAAATTGAATGTCGAGAGGCGGTGGGCGACTACGAGCATCGGGAACCCGATAGCGACCATGAAGTCAAACCTGTACGGAAGAGAGATGTTAGAGTCAACACATACCTTCAATCCTATCGAGGTAGGCATACTCCTCGTAACGAAGGCTCCACTTACATGCAGTCGACGAGGACTTGGAGAAGCCCCGACTAAAGTCTTTTGAGCCCCATCATGAACACGTAGGCGGGCGAGTTGAGAGCGACGACGGTAGTGAGCAAGCAGATCAGTGCCAGTGGGAGTCCGTCCTCGAGGCATTGCACGAGGGCCACGACTTGGAACACGAGCTCCGTCACTTTAAGTCCGGTGTTCTACGCCAATGTTTCCACGAGCAACAGCATGTGAATGAAGAATATAGCTAGTATATTAATGCAGAGCTCAAAGAGCCCACTTACCAGTGATTTTGTGTGGCGCTAGACTCCGACATGACGTCAGCTGCGAACAGCGCTGCGTGCTTTACCATCGACCGCTACCGCTCACTCTGAGCAATCTCCTCAATCGTTCTGTGGAAACTCGACGTGATCGACTCGAACGCCCTGCGCGCTAGGCTCAGTCCATCCGCTCCTGCCGATATACCGAAGCGCTTTCGCAGCAACTTCGCGATGGCGATGAGGTAGCCGAAGAGCACGCTCGCGAATCCCAAGACGCCGGCGATCTTTAGTGTGTTTGTCGGCTCAATGAGGAGCCAGAATGAGCTGTTGTTGTAGCTCTCGGTCTCTGGATACTGAAGCAATCCTGCCAGACAAGAAACGATCTTTCTCTTGACACGTGGGATATGCCGCACCGCAAGATCCCGTATATGCGTCTAAACACGAAACCAGAGATCCCCACAAGTGAACATGCATCAACATGAAGTACATGTAAGTGTCGCCATCAAAGCCTCTCTCTGTTCACTTATTGTGTAGTTAACGTGATGTCGCAACTATAAACAATGGTTGGTCCATGTGGTTGCACTACCACCAGCTTGCTCTCCTACACACATACACATACTGCGACTTTGCCTCCCTGGTTTTAGGAGCTCTCGCAGCTCGAATTCTTTCACGCAAGCATGCACTATAGACATCTTGAGGGAACTCTCAATATCGCGAGCCTCGAGTCCCTCCCAGACGGCGTCTTTGACAAGATATCCTCGGTCACCTTCCAGCACATTAAATCCCACCAAAGCCTGCGTCATCTACCGATTTTCCGCGGGTTCCTGGGTAACGGGTGTGATTTGAGCCAGCCCTTGTGTCGCTTGCATCCGTTCTGGAACGATCGACTCATCACTTACCAGTAAACCGTACTGACAGGATCGCGACGACCGCGACGAGAAAATAGGTCTCGATGTTCCCTCTGGCGTGCTCAAATACCGTAAACCCTCTAGACAAGAAGGGACAATTTCCATCCGAAGCAGATATTCGTGCTTGCAACGGTTTGCGCACAAGAACAAAATGTAGCCATGTATCTCTTATAGCCGGCTCGAGCTCGGACCGCAACTAGTAATCCCTCATCCTGCTCATTTTTGTAGATATCTCATTTTTAAAAAAGCGAGGGCTCTGTAATAAAAGTAATGGGTATTATTTACATAAATGAGCATATCCGTCCGCTTACAGTTTACGCACTGCCCAAAAAGCCGCTTGGGTTTTCTCATTTATGTTTGACAAGTCAAAAGCTACGAGCAAATATGAAAATGAGCGACGTTACGAAGAGCAGCCTCGCTGCGGCGGCGATTGACGCGCGCGCCACGACGCTGCTGCGGGATGCCGCGACGCGCTGGTTCGTGAAGGAGGAGCTCGCGTTCCTGCTGCTGCACCACGCGCAGCTACGTGCGCTGCCGATCTACCACCAGCTGCAGACACAGCCGCCGAGTACGTCGTCTGTCTCTCGAATGTTTTTTGCTCCGCTCGACACGTCACGTGCTCCAAGCAGCACGCACAATGTGTGAGTGTGCATGCTAACGAGGGTGTTGTGTATACGTGTGTACTCCTCTATATGTGTGGTGTGTATTTGTGTGTGTGTAGGTGGACGTCTGCTACTGTACGACACGAGGGACGTGCCCGATTTCAAGAAGGACGGCTGGCAGTGGCAGAAGCGGAAAGACCAGTCCGGGCGGGTGGGTGATTAACTAGCGAGAGAGGCGCTGTGTTGGTGGTATTGGAGTATTACTCACGCGAATATGGCGCTGTGTGTGCGATGTGATATATTTATGTTTGTAGATTCGAGAAGACCGCGCCAAGCTGGTGATCAACCGCGAAGTGATCGTATTGGGCACTTACGTGCACTCGTCCGATATTGCGGTGTGTTGTTGATAGCAGACAACGCTTTAAGGGCGGGTTGAAGTGGAACACTGCTGACCATCACTCTCTCTTCTCTCTTCTCTCTGTATGAATGCACAGACTTTCCACAGACGGAGCTATTCGCTGCGAGATGCGAACCAGCACATCGTGCTCGTCCACTACTTCGATGAAGCCAACAAGGTCGGCAGCACTCAAGGCAGTGTTGGCAGAAGGAACAACGGAGCAATCACATTTGCTACATCTTCAGCGTCTGCTTCTCAGAAAGGGAATGGCGCAGCAGCAGCAGTGATGGCAAAGGGACTCAAGCGCGCGCTTCCTGTGTCAAGAAACAGCGTCTTGCCTTTCATTCCCAGTACGATGGCGCCGCAGTTTCCAATCAAGACAAAGATGCAACAACCCGAGATTGTATCAGAAGAGAGCGTCGACGCGATCATGAACAGTACGTATCATCTATCCTGGGGTTTTCGGCTCGCATCCGAGAGAGGTGGGTATGAATATTTGCTTACGCTCTATATCTATCTATCTCTGCTGTGTTATTTTGCTTGCTATCAACCAAAGACTGCTTCGAGATGGACTTCATGCCGCAATCGGCGCCACGACTGGATGAGCAGCTGCATGATTACGCTACGCGAGATCCGGATTTCGACCTGCTGAAGAGTGGTAATATGATGCTGGGAGGGCTCTCGGATTTCAGTGAAGAACTGCTGTACCCTGACGCCTCTCCGTCATCGTCTTCGTCAGGACACTCCGCAGCTCACACCCGAGGGACGGAATTAAATGCCGCTGTTGCTACAGTCACTCCAGCGCTGATATCAGACTTTTCGCCAGATTGGGATTTCACGGAAGGTGGTGCGAAGATTTTAATTTGCCTCGCGTCTCCGCTTCCTCAGCATGAGGGCCAGTCGAGCATTTTCGTTCAGTTTGGGATTCTCAATCGCGTTCCAGCCGAGAAAATCTCAGATACCGTCGTACGATGTACAGGTGAGTGCACGTTTCTCTCTTCGATTTATTGAATTTGGTTTTGCTAAGTTGCTGCCCACTCAATGTTCTACGTTGTCTTTGTTGCTCTACTACAGCGCCTCCATTGAACAAGACTGGAAGCGTCGAGATCTACGTTTGCAGTAGCCAGGACCGGCTTCAACCAGAGTGCGCGCAGTTATCCAGCAAACGGATGTTCACATACAAGAGCAATCATCAAGTGTCTCCACCTCTTAAACCAGCAAACGAGAGTGCGGCAGAGCAGAGCAGTTTGAGTTTACATCGTAGAGCGACGATGAGCGAGATTGCTTCTGGGAAGCGAGGACGATCTCCTCGTCACATTGGAGAGCAAGTGCTACTTTCAGATCAGCAGAGCGACAAGAAACGCAGCGCTCGCGCGTTCGAGACGTCAAATTTGTCATCATTTGTCGACACAGACTGTGAGCTACGTTCTTTCCCCCCTCCTATATGTGTCTGGTCTTATTGCTAACTCTTGTGTGTCTGTTTCTGTACAGTGGACGAACGTCAGTGCAAGATCCGAGTGGTCGAGCGGCTTTCCGAATTCCATCACGCGATCTGGACGACCGCGTCTCCTGCCGAGCTTCTTGGTGTGCCGAACGGCAGCTCGTTTCTGCCAAAGCCAATAGACATCAAGATCAAAGAGGCCGAAGGCAAAGCTGGACTGTCAACATTGTCTACTGTGACTAATGGCTCCAGCGGCGTCCAGCCACCATCACCACCCGCGTCTGATGAACCATCACCAACTGATCCTACGACTGCAGGTTTGCTTGGTCTGGATGACTCTACAATTGAGACGCTGAGCGATCAAGATCTCGAGCAACTGTCAGAAAAGCTCCTTGAGCGGGTCGTTCGACAGCTTGTCACCGTCGCTCACACGAGCGAAGAGTTACTGGAAGAGCTCAACTCTCTCGACGAGGCCGGGTTGAGCCTGCTGCACTACGTGAGTTTCTACAACTACTCGTCGTTGGTGCCTCTGCTTCTCTCTCACGGAGCCCAGATCAACCAGCAGAGCACGCAGGGTCAATCTGCACTGCACTTGGCTGCTGGATGTGGTCACAAAGACGTCGTCGACGTGCTGGTTCAGTCTGGCGCAGATATGTTTGCACTTGATTTTGATGGCTTCACCCCAGCCGATCGAGCAGACAAGTCAGAACATTCCGAAGTCGCTGTGTATTTGCGGCGGCTGATGGGGTTTCAAGACGCTGAGCATACTGAAGAGAAACATATGAAGAATATCCCTTTGCAAGCCTCCACGGACGATTTTTCCATGGATATTGACTTTGGCGCCAACAGTTTCGAGAATCTGGAAGGGAACTCGACTGACGCGATGATCGAATTCGGATCCCAACCCAGCACTTGTGACAGTCCAGGAGAATTGAGCGGTGCTGCCAAGCCGAAAAATTATGTAAGTTTGAGTTCACTGTGTCCCGCGAGCTGTATTCTTTCGAGTGGTTAACTCGTGGTTTATGTGTATGCGTGCGTATGTTGTGGAATAGGTTGGAGAAAACCACGAACACAACCGCAAGCTTCTTCTTGGTGCATTCTCCACGATGAGCTTACATGACAAGTGCGCTTTGTCTTTGAGCATCTCGAGAGACTCAAGTACGAACGGCAACAAGCGACGAGGCAGTAGCATTGGCGATGACAGCTTTCTGAATTCGAGTGTTGGTGGTGGAACTCCCAGTTCCCTAACTTCGTCGCCAGCACCAGACAGCGATTTCGCACCTGGGTATGAGGTGACCGAGAACGACTCGTTGTACGATTCCGACGTGAAAAGCGTGATCGTTGATGACGAAGAGAGTTTGACAAAGTTGGAGGCCGCGATGGAGCTCATGGGTCCCGAAGAGCGCCAATGCCTCGAGGACGAGGTGAAGCTGCTTCAGCACAACATTCGCGCGTGGCTGCTGAAGCGCAACTGTAAGAATATGCGCGAGACGACCAAGCGACTCCATGAAGCGACAAAGAGCATCAAGGACCAACAGAAGCAACAAGAGCAGCACCAGGAGGCTACAGAGCGGGAGATCATGCAACAGAACGAACTGTCGGAGCGTGAGCGTGCGGCAGTGACGGTCCAAGCTGCGACGCGAAGCATGCTTGCGCGCAAGAGCTTCCTCCAGACCAAGAACGTGACGATCAAGGTTCAGGCTGCGACGCGCGGCGTGCTGTGCCGCAAGAACTTTGCGCGCATGAAGACCCACGCGCTCGCGTCGCTCGTGATTCAGAGGAATGTCCGTGAGTGGTGGTACAAGCAGCCGGGGGCTCTGAGGACTTCCACGTACGAGGAGGGTGATAATTTATGTCCTGCCTCAGGCTCAGAGGAGATCCACACCATAGTTGAAGAGTCGAAAGAAGACGAAGAAGAACTAGACAGATAAGGCATTCCATATAAGCGAATAAAAAACAGCGCCACTCGTACGCTTGGTTTGCTATCATCTGCACTCGCACACAAGGCCACAGGCATTCGTTCATCTATTATCATCATCATGCTGCTACCTTTCGACTCCGCCAGCACTGCGATGCTGTTTGTACTGTCTTCTTTTGTGGTCGTTCTCTCTGCTGCTGCTCGCTGCTGTTTACTATCGCTCCCCTCACGCAGTTTGCTTATTCAGCGCCTTCGTCCGTGTATCGTCGGAAGCCCTCGACTGGCGGCGTCCAGGTCGCAAAGCCGCGCTCCTCCGGCACAGGCGAGAGGTCCAACTCCATCGCCTCGTCCTGCAAGTGCGCTGGGAGCGCGTTGATAGCCTCCCATTTGAGGTCGATCTTGGTCTGCAGATCGCGCTGGAAGTGGTTGTGTTCGATCGTGGACAGGATGTTGAAGCGACGACCGATCTCCTGGAAGCGCTGCTTGTCCTCCTCCGACCACGGCTCGCTGTCAAATGCGGACACATACATGGGATCAGAATTACGTCAGCATTTCGTGTACTATATAACCTATACACCGCACATGCAGTTACAAGGTTGCGAGGCAAATGAACGTACGCCTCTGGGTAGCGCCCCTTGATGTTGCGCAGCATCAGCTCAAAGTTGGCGTCTTCGCTGCCCTTCTTGGAGCCCTTCTTGCTCACGGTCTTCTTCTTCTTGGTGGCAAAGCCACGCACCAACACCTGCTGCTGCACGCTGGCAGCGACCACCGCAGCACCAACGGTGGCCGGACGCACCGCCGCCGCCGTCACGACCGAGAGCTTCACGCTGCGCTGCAACACACTCGCCATCTTCACTTGCTCTCGTTCTTGCTCTGGAGCTCTTCGCGAAATTCCAATGCTGCCCGCCCACATGCGCCACTCAAAAAGCGGGACACTATGAACACAAAAGCGACTCTGTAAAGTACGATTTATATATTTCGAACATGAAAGTGATTTTGTATCCGCGCAATTTCGGTTATATGTCAGCTAGAATAGATTTTTGCTGTGGATTTGTATAATCGATTTTAGAGAAACGTACGTGAAAAAAATGCATTTCTCCACAACCGATTCTGGTTCCAAAATATTTACCTAAATCGGATTTAGAGAAACATGGCTGCATATAAAAAAGTGACAATTACAAGGGTAAATACTGCACCGAGCTTGCACCCTGGTCCTACAAAGCCTGGCAGCCGAGCCACGCCTCGACCTCTGGATCACAGCGGTCGCCAACGTTCTCCACGATCTGCTTCCTTATCACGATCAGTAACGGAACGACATTGCATGCAATCGCCATCCTGCGAGACTGTCACATGCCCGTCGAGCTGTTGGAAGAAGCACTTGCCTTGACGCACTTGCGGTACATGATGCTGTTGCAAGCTCTGACGTCTGCTTCCATATGATACTGATTCTCTCTGTTGATAGGTGCTTTTGGTCCAGTACATACCGAGTTTGGAAACGCGGCGAACATGTTGCGCGTTGCCTCGGTCGCGATCTTGTTGGTCCAGTTTGCGGGCAAACAGCTCAACGGAGTAGTTCCAGGACGGACCCACAATGCACGCTCGCCTGCTCAAGTCATACACGTTGTCCAGGAACCCGTTGTAGCACACGTGCCCTTGCACGAATAGCTTCACCATGTTATAAATCGGCGCCATGTCTGGGAAGACGTCGATCTTGAAAACGAGAGGGAGCAGGAGCCGCTCAAGCTTTACGAGCACCGTGAGTTCGGATAGTTCCTCGAGCTCCGGTAAGAGCACGAGAGCAGCTGACCGCAAGTTGACAAGCTCGTTGAAGCTTGGTAGACGATGCAGATGTTAATGGGACCCAATGTGCAGGAACATGAGCGAGTACATGCTGTCGAAGAGGTCGTCCGGGAGCGAATCGAGGCCTAAGTGATCAAGAGCTCCCTCGATGTGTCTGCAGGCGCAGTGCAAATCAAAATCAGCGAACGCAGAGGTCTTGCGCGACTAGAGAGATCGACACAATTGCGTGGTCACGTACAAGAACTCGAGTTGCGAGAACTCCTTGAACCAAGTCGGCAGGCTCTATATACGTATATGAGAGAGATCTGGGGAGAACAAAGGAGACTCTAGCTGTTAGCAATTCTAGACCAAGGTCGCCATATACTAGATCAATGAACGTACACGTGTTTCATGCCGGCGCATCGCTGGAGCTCGATCGGTAGAGCTGTCAGCAGTCGGTCTGTGAGCTCGATTGCCGTCAAATTCCCAGTCGATACTAGCTGAGCTACCTTCTCCGTCACGTTCTTCGGCAGCTGCCACTCTGCACACGTCTTTGGTGCAATGTCGCCGTTAATGAGCGCCAGGCATGGACACTGTGCCATCTCTCCTGCGTGAATCTTGATCCACCGGAACGCGTGAACAGCACATTTGGGATGGTGCAAGCACGCTGTCTCCGTCGAGCTGACGCTCTTGGAGGCGTAGACCACGACTGCCAACGGAACCAGGGAAAACACAATGGCAACGGGATGTTGGTATGGATATAAACTCCTCGAGGTCTTCGTTGGCTCCGCTTGATCCATGCGGCTGACTAGACTAAAGAACTGGAAACTCAGCGAGAGACTTGTGTCAATGCGCGTGGAAAGACCGAGTGTCAACAGAATTTGAAGCGAGTTGAGACTCCCAAGCACCACGGCGACCTGCACGGGGTTTACAATCACCCGCGCGTTCCGTTCAAAAGCGCCGTAAAAGAAAACCACTTCGTTGATCGTGAGCTTCTTCCTGTCGAACTCGAACGTAGAGAGGTAGTAGGCGACCACTGTCATGGGGAAGTCTATAGCGACTAGAAAGTCAAACCTATTGGACAAAGGAGAAGCATTACCGTATAAAGTTACCATCAATTCTGCTTCACACTATCGAATACAGCCAACCAGATTTGCTTGCCACCACTTACGAACAGTCGACGAGCACTTGACAACCCTCAGCTTGGAATCGTCTTAGGCAAATTGTCAGCGTGCTGGCGATGGCATGGGGAACGATGATCGTGGTGAGCAAGTAGATCAATGCTCGTGGGTATCCGCTCTCGAGGTGTTATACGAGTAGCACCAACTGAAGCGCAAAGTCGCCGAGTTTGATTGCCAGATTCTTAGGCGAAAAGAGACGGACATGAGTGGGAAAGAAGCTATAGTGATGGCGACCAAACAAGGAAAGGTTCGACTGAGGATCACACCGTGAGTTGTCGATAGCGACTTACTCCAGAGGCCAGTTTCATGGCCAAACAGGCGGCAACCGATGTCAGTGAGCCGCGCTTCGAGTCTTTAGAAACGATCTCGAGCGGTTGCTGCAGGATGAGATTCTACGAGCCGATATTTCGCATGACTGAGTCTTCTAGCTGTCTGATATTCGCTGGCTTTAGCATTTTCTTTTGTCATTGCGTTAGCTTCAGGATGACGACCAAGTAACCCACAAGCACGATCGTGAATCCAAAGACCGCGACGAGCTTGAGCGTCCTTGTAGGTTCGATCAAGAGCCAGAACGAGCCATTGTTGTAGGCTTCGGTGTTCATAATCCAGGTGATGGTGGTATTCGGATCACAAGCTACTTCGCTTGGACCAAAGTGTTCACATTTCGGTGGCGGCGTGTTGCTCAAGGCGTTGCTTACAACCCCAGCCCAGGGCGAGCAGTTGGAATCCTCGGACGGAACCTGCCTACTGGGTGAAATCCTGCTCATCCTGAACAGCAACATGCTCGCACTCGACAGACGCTGTGCTAGCGTTGCTGCTCTTCTCTTGGTATGGTGTGGACGGGAGACGACTACCACACACTGCGGAGTGTGTTTAGCGGTGCTGAGCGAGCAAACTACACATACACACACACATTGCAGCTGTTTATTGGTTGCTAGCTCTCTATACTTGTTTGATGAAAGCCAACAAGTGCATGCCTCCATTTTTGGAACAGTCCGCAGTCCTAGCTCAGCTCAGATTGCCGTCGCGAGAATAGTGCTGGAACAGATTTGCACAACTTCAGTTTGTTTTCCAGCGGTTATTTAGGAGGGTGCTGAATTCAAAACTGATGCTCATCTCGCAACTGCGGGTGGTTTTGTTGATAATCTCGTGATTCGAGTTGTGAGGAAGAAATAGTTTTGAGCGTGGCTCCCCCTTTCAAGGTGGCATGAATAGTGTGAGTTTCACTACGCTCGCCGCCACGTATTTCTAGTAGCGAACGCTAGTCGAGCCGTTCAAACAAGTAGCGTCTTCATGCTTGCTCTCAGTTTCTCTTTCTCTCTTTCTGATGTTGGAGGAAATAGATCGCTTGGTATCCGTCTCTGGGTGATGCTCCGAACTGGTCTAGTCTGGTCGTGCATGGAGGGGGAGTTGCTCGAATAGAACGCGGTTCAGATGATAAGAAAACGGACAAAAAACTTTCGAAATTGTCTTGGCACCTCTTGTTACTTGATCAGCCTCGGTTTCGATTGCGCTCAATGATAACGCTGTAAAAAAACAAAGTCTTCGGAGTCGAGCGATGACTTGAATTTCTTCTCCTCATCGTGAGGAATTCCATCTCATAATAGAGAAAAAATCATCAGGGAGTTCCCACATAAAACTCATATTTGGACATGCAAACCTGACAGAGATCCTACAAAGTTGACTGACCATCTTGTTCCGAGACGCTGTCTTTGTCTTAGAGCGTTGACCGTTACTCCAAAGGCTTTCCCATGAAGCTCAAAAGGAATCCACCGCGACCTCGCCAGCTCAAAAGCGCGAATAGAAACCTCTGTCGAGCACCCCATCTTCATTTCCTTGACTTTCTACGCCGGGTCTGGATGGTCTTTCCGGAGAAGGCGGTCGCGCTGGAGCTCTGGTTTCATTGATGGGAAGTCGGGAGATGTGACGACACCATGGAAGTCTGCTTCTTGAAATGCAAACATGCGCTGGTGGTGCGGCAGCACAGCTGCTCCAGTAGGTGGGGGTGGTAGCATTCGCGAACGTGGACCGACACCTCCCCTTGGCGGGATAAATGGCGTTGTGAGCGGCATTGCTGGCGAAGCCGGTGGCGGAGCAAAGTAGTACATTGATTTTGGCTGTGGACTGGGGCCAGTGGCTGCGAATGGAGGAGGATACGAGCCGCCCACGGGTGGCGGGAAAAACGGACCAAAGCCATTGCCACCTCCGCCTGGTGTGAAATAGCGCACCACTTCTTTCGGAGCGGTTCGCCAGAGTGCCGAGTCGTCCCAGGGCGAGATCCCTCCTGGCTGTACAGCAAGCTCACACTGCCTTGTAAAATCCCACCCGAGCATCGTCGACGTGGACGAATAAATCTGCTGAAGCTGCCACTGGAGCTCTGCATTTTCTTGTTCGCGCCATCGCTGGGCTGTATTCTGTCGACCATGTGGCATTAAGTTGCCTCGAAAGTCATCATCCGAGCTGTAGTCGAGGTCGCCATCGCTGCTAGGGTAGTACTTGTCGTCATTCGAGACAGCATCTTGAATGTTGATGTTCACAATGTATTTGTCCAGCTTTCGCTTCCCCATGATCGGAGATCGACTCGCCGGCGTCATTTGTCCGCTCACCTGAAGCACTTCTTGTTGAGGTTGAAACACCGACGCATTCGGGTTCAGCGATGATGAGGAAGGTGCTCGCTTTGAACAGGAATCTGGTAGACCCAATGCTTTCTCGGGACTGCCGAGAACATCTTCAGGTGGAACTGAAGCTGCTACTGCAGCCTTCTCAGCCACATCAGCAATGACGGCGTCGACAATCATTTCTTCGCCTTCGACATCACCAATCTCCTCCACAGTGACGCTGGCTGAGTTCAAATTGCTTGCATTCGAGTTATTCTCATCGTTGAGTTGCTGCGACTCGCGTTCTTCCTCAAAGCCCTCTGGTTCGGGCTGGTACTTTAGATTCTCGCTTTGATGGGAAGAGTTTGAGCTGGCATCTTTCTTCTTTTTCTTTTTCTTCTTCTTGGACTTTTGACTTTGTGACGAGGAGTTGTTGGTCAAATCTTTGCTCCTGTCTTTGCGAGTTGGCTTGAAGTCTTCGAGAGAGACTTCCAGTAGCAGCTGCTCCATTTGACTCGCGGCTACTTTTTCCAAGTAGTTTACGTAGCTTTTTATGATGAGCTGGAGAAGGAACGCAAAAATAATGTTAAACCTCACTGACATCTCAACAAATAACCACACATAGTCTATCACTAAGTGAACCAAAACTTACCTGCTCAACGAGCATCGCGATGAGCCGCTGGTAGTCTTCCCACGTGTTGATCACTTCGCTCTCGGTCACAAAGAGATCGTAGAACTGCTTCTCGCTGAGCACATGAATGGACGACACGAACCCAAAGAGCACGTCGCCAACAAGCGTGAACAGCCGCTCCGGGTCTTCGACGAGCTCGCTTTTCACAGTCAATATGCCTGTCAAAAACCAATTCCAGCTGTCAGTAATAAGGCTCGATATTAGGAAACCCAAAGAAAGCATAAGCTGCTTGCATGCCTGTGCCAATGTCCATGAACTCCATCGCCTCTAGCAGCTCGTAGGTCTTCTCCGCTTGAGTGTCAGTTGCCGCAGTGACGGCAACCTGTGGTTTCGCTTCTGCTGTTGTAGACTTCTCCATTGTTGCCGCTTCAACCGTCTTTGGTTGTGCACTGGCTGGGGTGGTTGTTGTTCCTGCTACTGTTGCAATTGCTGACTGGGCTGTCGCGCTCTTCACTGTACTCGTGGGTCGCAGCGGGGTCTTCAGATGCCGCTGCATCAACCCCACGCAGAGCAGGCTCAGGTTCAGTTTGTAGAGCTGCTTGACAAGATCCGGCTCGTCGATGAACAGGATCTGCTGGCGCTCAATCGCGCTGAGCGTCTCCCAGTATTTTCTGATGCGCGGCGCGACTGACGCGCTTTCGTCTGCCAATCGATTCTGCGATTGCGAGTGTGACGGCATCGCCATCCAATTCGCGCCGCCGCCACTGCTGCTGCCACCAGCGTAACCATTCGACGGCTTGGAGCGCTTTCTCGACCGCGCTTGTGTCATTGCGCCGCCATTAAACTGCAGCCGCCAGCTCGCGCTCCCACCAGTGCTGATCTCGGTGCGCACTGCAAGGTAGTTTTTCCATATCGGCGCTGCACACAGCAAGCGCATCCACAAGCACATACTCACAGTGAGCGACTCACTTTCTCGCATTCTCTCTGACGCTATGCAGACACCATGGCGCATGGCGGCGAATGACCAAGCAGCTACGTAATCATCACTGCTTCGTGTTGAACAACGCAGCAACGCAACCACTGCTGCAGCATGCGTAACACGCACACACGACACGTGCATCTACACAGTGTCCGCCACCAACCTTCCGTCGTAGCGGCCGCCTTCTTTGTTGTTGTCGCTGTCGTTGTCGTGGTCATCGTCGTTGCTGTTGCTGCTCCAGTCGAGCTCGCACTGCGTCCCGCCGCCATTCTCTCAATATAACCTTCTCTTTTCCTCCATCCACCGCTTGCACCTTTTCGGTCACTTCTGGCCTTCGACTTTCCAGATCCCACTGGAAGACCCTTTAGAAGCGGTAAATGTCTCTTAAAGTCGATGGGCTGATCGCCATCGCAAATGTACCAGAAAGCCCACCTTCTCGATGCATTTCGCTGTTGTTCAAGAATTTACCGGCTTTAAGGGAAATTTCCGTGGAAAAGATTCCTGAAAAAACCGCGACAGAATGCGGAATTGTGCACAAAAGTCAGCCACAGCAACCAGGAACTGGCCGAAAGGAAAGCAAACAAGAGGCAACATGGCGGACATCCAACACCGACGCGTGGCGCAGAAGCTCAAGCAGGCATGCGAGGAGACGGCCGCGCAGGCGATCGCTGCCACGACTGCGAGCGGCCAGGCCTCGCGCGTGCATCACAAGAACGCCAAGTTCGCGAGTCGCAAGGAAGCCATGGCCGCCAAGGTGTGTTGTGTTGTGATTGATAGTTCTCCGTCACGCGCGCGCATGCTTGGGCGAGCGTTTGATTAAGTATGGCGCGTTTATGCTGATGTGTTTGTATTTACACGTGTGTATTTGTGCGTCTGGTTGTAATCTGGGCAGATTGCAGCAGCAAAGGCGAAGCGCGAGGAAAAACAAGCGTCTTGAGTTGTGGACGGTGATGGCAATGAAGAAAGTAAGCAAGTGCGTGACGGTGTACATTAGCATGATTCATCTAACGATAACAACACAGGTGATGAATGGTTAATGGTGGGCTGTGTAGTTGGCATCAACGATGTGCAAGGCGCGGCGGCAGATTCCTACATCCGCTTGCAGCCGTTTGGAAAACTGCGAGCGATTTTTTCGTGACAGTGGAGGTCGTCGCGCTTCGCTTCATCGTGGCTAACTATTGCCGGTCAAGCAAAAGACGGCGAGATGGCCGTGGAGACTTTCATTGAACAGATCGTGTGTGCCGCTGGAATGGGCGTGTGTGTGTG
>JALBZZ010000601.1:0-19289 GCA_038051095.1 Globisporangium irregulare
AAGGGCTGGCCCCTCTGGCAGATGAGAAAGTCCCACCGACCATAACAAGTTAGGTACTTTTGCCCCCCCCCCAACCTACGCAGTTCCTTAGACGGGTCACGTAATAACCTCTTAATCGCCGACCGCGAAACGACACAACGCTGAAATATGTTTGCGCTATGTATCCTTCCACGAGAAGTTTCGCATGCAAGACGGGATAACGCCGGTGACCTCACGGCCTCGTGTAACATTTCGATGGTTTGCTTGCTAATGCCAGGACGACGTGTGCGACCCTTCCCTCCCACACACACGCGCGCGCCAGTTGACCCAGGATTGAATCGAGTGCGTGATTGGTTAGCCGTGAATCGTGCGAAGCAAAAAATGTGCGGTGGACAATTTGATCGGCATGTGTACCGTAGATTGCATGAGGCACATGGTCAACTCCTCGAAATGATCTTTTTGCATTGAACGCACCACTCAGTGCCGTCGATTTTCCTTCCGGATCCTTAGCAACCCCAGAACAGGATTTGTGCATGCACAAAAGACAAGACCATCGCAACAGACACACATACACATATTTGCACAATGCGTCTAAAACTCTAACCTCTGGGCACGTGTGGTGAACGAGGATTAATTCGTGTTGAAAGCCGCGAGAAAGTGCAGCCAGACTTGAGCTTCGGACCCAGTAGAGCTGAACTAAATGACAAGCACTCGCTAAAAGTGAAAATTTGCACCAGCAGCAGCAGCCCCTAGGACTACCTCGGTGTTCAAGCAGATCGCTGGCTGAAGCTCGGAAATGGCATTCAGTACGTTCGCTGCCTGTACATTTCGCTGAGGAGCCAAAGAAGAAGGTTCGGCAGTACAAACTGCACGCTGTCGACGTTGACAACGAGAAAAAAACAAAAAACAGAAGAATCACCGATCGACATCGTTGAAACGATCGAAGTGGTTCTTGATTCGAAGCGTCTTTGGGGTGATAGCGAGAATCCGCCATGTTTCTCGATCATGTTGGGGGCTTTGGTCGCCGAGGTCGTCTCGCCGCATCCATCAGAGAGCTCGACTGAAATCAACGACAAAGAACCAGCTAGTGCCACCGCCTCTGCTTGACTGATAGATGAAAAATGTATCGAAAATCCACGCGGAGTCGAGCTGTTAGCCTACCTGACCTTGGAAAGAGATAAGATGATGCTGCGACTCACTTGATAAGAATACACTTTTCATGTAAATTTAACTCTTAAGCTCTGAAGTTTGGACTTGCAAACCCACTCTTTGAGGTGATTGATGCTCAGCTCAGTAACAAGCGTGAGCATCATCAGCAAGCATGCGCAACTCTCTCCACGCACCAACGTCGCGGTCGCTGCGCTCCGACGACATCCGGACGTACCTCAATGATCGGTCTCGGGTGCGTCCTCTCTATGTCTATGACTATCTGGAGACCTGCATGCTAATCAGCCTTTACTAGTCGCTATCTAAACCGACTTCACTGGAATCATGCTGCATAGGAATGCGATGACCAGATCGATGAGATCCACCAGCGAATCAGAGAGCGCACGCGATTTTCACAGACTGCACCACTGCCCTTATCGTCCGCACCATTCTCCTCACTGCAATTGCAGCATTCGTCTAGCATGAAGGCGAAACAAGCGTCTTTCCATGTGCACTCTGACAGCGACAACCAAGATCAATATCAGCATTGTTATTCCTCAGCATCAGCAATCAGACCCAGGGTCAAGCCTTCCACAATGAGCCAAAGCCTCTTCTCATCTCGGGGGATCCTCAAGTCTTCATCACTTTCGCCACCCTCTCCTGACCGTCCACTATCAATATCCCAGAAGCAGCAGCAACTGCAACGAGGCATTCTCAAGAAACCCAAAGACGACGCACATCGATCTCCAGTGAAACTCAAAGAGACCCCCGAGCAGTGGTTCCAGCGCGTCATGAAGACCAAGAAGCTCTCTCCACTCGATGTCTGCGACCTCTTCTCCTTCGGCGATGCGCGGAAGCACCCGCGAGTTCCATTGAGCCACGTCTGCGAAGTGCTTTTTGATTTAGACCCTGAGGTTCTCGCCAGTGGGTATGACCCCCTGACCCCTGAGATGGAGGAGTTCCTCTACCAGTTCTCCTTTGAAGCCGACGACGACAAAAGCGAGAACGAGATCGCCGTGAACGTGAAAGACGCGCTTCGGTCGCTCAACATCTGGCAGTCGGGCGTCACGCCGCCAGTCAAAACGAAAGGCAGTGGCTCTACTATCACCTCAAGTTCTACTGAGAGCGAGTCGCCCATGAAGAGCATCGTGCTGAAGGCCAAGAACAAGAAGCTCCAGAGCGTAATCTCGAGTCTCCAGGACGCAAACCTGCGGCTTAGCCAGCAACTGGATGGCGCCACGAAATCGTCGAAAACATCTGAGCCAGCCTCAGACTTCAAAACAAAGGCTCAGCAGAAACAGCAAGGCCGACAACGTCCGCTCTCGACCTCCAGTTTGCTCAACAGCTCCGTGTTCATCTCCTCTTCCTGGCTTCCAAACAGCGAACTCTCCGCCGATTCTACCAGTAGCGCCAAGTCATCAAAGCCTGCGCTCAAGAGCTCGATTGTGAACCACCACGAAGATGAACTAATCAAGATCGCCAACCTTCTCCAATAGTAAGTGACTACTATGTAAGCATGTCTACCCTAGTATTCCTGGACCTATTCTCTAACAGTCATGCTTGCATATCAAAACCAAGCTCGGGCGTGAAGCAGTTCGAAGAGCTCCTGATCAAAAGCGACAAACCAGTTTCAGGTTCAAACCCCAGCGCTCTCAGCGGCTTTGTGAGCCTCAAGCAACTCCACTGGCTGCTCGCCGAGCACTTCGACATTGCAATCAGCGAAACGTCACTCATGGAGAGCTGCCTCGGCATGAACTTCAACGCGCAGGCGCAACTCGACTACCACGAGTTCGTCAGCGTGCTGCTCGATATCCTCCTTTACGCGATCCCGAAAGCGTCCTCTTCCAAACAACAGCAGCTCTACGACAAGATCCTCCAGTACCTGGACAGCGGCTTTCAGCCCAGCCAATCAGGCAGAGCCAGCCACAAGAATAATTACCAGCACCACCACCGCCAAATGCTCGCTGCGCTCTGCGAGAAGTACGACCTCGAGGGCGATCACTTGATCTCGGTCTCCGAGATGATGTGCGTCTTCTACAAGGACCTCGTGACGCACCACGCGATGGACCTCGACTTCCCACTATCCCAACAGGATGTACTACGGATCCTCCAGCCATTCATCAAAGAGAGCTCTCATCAGGATGGCAGCTCATCCAACAAAAGTGGCTTCTTGAACTACCTCGAGTTTCTCGACTCGCTCTTCAACATAACAGGAAGCAATGGCAGTAATGAGGAAGCCAATGGCGATACTGGGCTAGCGGTAGCAAAGAGAGCCCTGGACTGGGACTTCTGGGTCAAGCTCCGCAAAGCGCTCTGCAGCGGAAACCTGGCGCTCGAGCCCAAGATCCACGCGCAAATGTGCAAGATTTTCAAGAAAATCGACCCGAAGCATCAATTTCTCGTCTCGAAGCGCAATTTCTGCCGCATCCTCGACCAGCACCTCAGTGGCGATGATCTAGACACGCTCGCGGGTGCGCTGGTGCAGTTAGATCGTGATGGGGGCGCTAGTGAGACCAAGAGCTCGAGTCAGAAAGACTGCTATCGAGATGCAAGCTCAAATCTGCGCTTTGATGTGTTCATGAAGCTGGTGTTTGGCGCGCCAGCTCTTCAAGATACAAAGTACCTGAGCCAGCAAATTGTCCACAAATTGGTGCTGAACGAGGTCACCATTCGGGAAAATATCATAGAGTCAATGAAGAAGCACGGCGGTGGCTACGAGATAACGATCGCTGGTCTGTATCAGCTGCTTGTTCAGCTCGATTCCAGTACTAGCAATACCAAGACGAAGCCTCACTTGCTGACAATGACTGAGCTTCTGTATTTATTTGGCTACCTCGACAGCGGTCACGAGGGCTTCATCGAGCTGAAAACGCTCTGGACTTTCCTAAAAGACGATTGTTGGGCTGCTGCTAACAGGAAGAGCGACTCAAGCCGAAGCAGACAATCGAGAAACCCCTGCAAGCACAGCAGTTCAAGGTCAGGCGACCACTCCACGGCGCTATCCAAGACCAAGACGATGCTCGCGCAGTGTCTCAATGCCTACAACCTCGAGCGTGCGCTCTCTGGGTACGGAAGAGAGAAGAAGCAGCAACACGGAGAAGCCATTTCGCAGGATCAATTGCTCAAAGAGATCTACAAGATGCTCAAAGCACTAGGACGCGACGCGAACGGTGATGATGCTATGGATCTCACCAACCTGCAGCAACTGATCTCCAACATCGCGGTCCAAGTCCACGACGCTGACCCAGAGCTCGTCAACATGGGAAGGCTGCACCTGCTGATCCCCATTCACGCTTTTTTTGAGGCTCTTTTCGACTGGGAATCCATGACCAAAGCCCTGCGCCTACCACAGAACCTCGTGGAAGTGAAGAAGGTGTTTGAGCTGTTCGACTGGAGCAAAGACGGAAGTATCCCCATTCAGGATTGGAACAAGGCCTGGCGCAAGATCTGTGGCAAAGAGATGGCCGAATGGGAAACTCGAGTGCTCGAACGACGATTCACTGCCGGCTCACAACAGGAGCATCGTCACTTCAGAGTCAAACCTGGGGAGGCTGAGGCTACAGGTCCGAGTAGTAGCATTGATTATACGCGGCTGCTGGTGCATTTGATGGATACGCAGCACCAGAATGCTCGCACGCGCCTGAAGAAACTCGTGCTCAATCATTTCCGACAAAAATGCGCCGAAATGCTGATTACTTCAAAGTCAGGGACTGGTGTGGGAATGCACCAGATCGACAGGCTCTTTCGGCAGATCGATGTTGAGAACAGAGGACAGTTCAACATGAGGGACCTCCAGCAGTATCTATTTCGATTTTTCGATGACTCTGAGGAGAAGAAGAACTCTACAAGTGATAGCGACGAAGACGAGGGAGACGCTGCTTTGGTGCAGAATGTGAACGTGATGGGGTATGTTCTCAGCTACATTGCAGATCGTCACCAGAACCTAGGTGTAGGTGCTGTCGTGGACCACCAGCGAGCGAAAGTGACAACAGTGACCCGCACGCGCTTCCAGGACTTCCTCCAGAGCCTCATGGCGGATTCTTCCTCACCAAAGAGAAGGAGAGTTGGTCGCACTGGCGATGGTGCTCGAGATAGCTGGACTACCTCATGGTCTTCAAGACGATCGCAGCATGAGAGAGACAATCCCAGTAGTCTGTCTCCTCACAAGAAGATCCAAACTCAAGTTCTCACCAGTCTTCGCGCACTCGAGCTGGTGATTCTTGACATTTGCAGCGACATCGCGAGCGAAAATGGACGCATCCAGCCCACGCGAGCGTTCCGATACTTCTCTGAAGGTGTGCTTATTGGCCATGCCTCTCGCAGCCGCTCCAGATCCAGGTCTAGATCCAGATCTCCCACAAGAAGCGCTTCAGGCTCCCAGTCACCCACCAGAAGAAATCCACGGTCTTCTTCCCCGTACTCCATGTCTATGACCGCAAAGTCGCAGCACCGCGAAGTCGAGGCCATGGCGCTCGACCCGATCACACCGGCGAAGCTCAAGCACGTCCTCCTAGAAGACCACGCGCTCCAGGTCTCGAGCCATATCGTCTCACAGTTCTTCCTGCACATCGGTTCGCACTCCAAGTACTTTCTCGAGCTTCTGGAGTTCGCGAAGTGGGTCGCGCCGCTTTCTCTGGAGATGCAGTGCAAAGTGCGCGAGTCTGTGAAAAAGATGATTGTGCGGAGCAAAGGTGGCGGCGGACAAGTGGATCTCGACCGATTTCTAGGGCAGCTACACAGAAAACTGCTTGATTCGCCTCCATATGCCAGTTTCAATAGTGAAGGTGGTGCTGATGCACTGCTGGTGGTGCCAGGAGATCTCTGCTTCGTGTTGCCGTCGCTTCTGCAGACCAAACTCAACCAACTGGGGGTTTCGCTCTCTCGAGTCGACATGGAGATGCTCCTGCGGCATTTCGGCATGGAGGAGGACGTGGAGGTCGACTTTGCGCTCTTCCTGCAACGGATCGTCGAGCTCAACGCCAATTTGACGCCAATCACCTAGTTATCCATCCATACCCACTCATTTAGATCTACGGTGTTTACCAATACTTAGCAGAGCATAGAAGCTCAACCTGGTTTGCCTATACAATCTTGTTTTTCGTTAGTCTTCTTGTTTGTCTGCTATCTTATTCTCCCATTCTCATGGTGGTTGGATGGGCTCCACAGAGGAGATTATGAGCTTCAATTCTTCGCACCACCGGCTTTGGTGACCAGCGACTGCTTGACCGTCACTGGCAGGAACAACGGCATCTTGCCCTTGGACTGGAGCGCCTCGGGGCGAATGATCCCGGCCTCGTGGTCGAACCGCTTGTACTCGCCATTGCTGTTACCATAACACCACAACATTGTTAGTTAACTATACACCACAAGAACCAATTTCACTTTCCAGCAGAACGTACTAGAAGCAGAACGCGACAAACGTCACGAGCACGAGGAATACCATGATCCACTCGGGCGTGGCGTAAAAGTACTTCGACGGCACGTGGCCCGTCATGTCTGTGTGCGTTCTCCGCAGTACACTCAGTCCGGGCACGAGCAACGCTGAGAGAAAGTTCCCACAGAGTTGCTGGAGCGCTGCGACCGTCGCCTCGCTCGTGGGGAACGCGCACTCAACGCCCAGCTCCAGCACAATCGGCTGCAGTGGCCCCAGAAACGCGCCGAGCAGCAGCAGGCTCGCAAACGTGAGCAGCACGCTCGTGTTGATCGTGAGCTTGAACGCCGAGAGCGACACCGCTGTGAGCAGCAGACACACCTGCATCGCCTGCTTGTGGTTGCGCTGCTGGTCCACGTAACGACTGATGATCTGGCCGCCGACGAGCGAGCTCATGATGAACGCCGCGCCGATGAGTCCGACCTGGGACTTGGTGAACCCGTCCGTGCTCAAAAACTTGCCCAGCAGCGCCGACATGGCGTTCAGGATACACTCGGCGATCGAAAACGACAGCACGGTGTTCCAAAAGCCTTTGTGCAGGAACGCGTTGCCCCACTGCTTCCAGTCATACTCATCCTGCAGGTGCACGTCCGAGATGATCGACTCGGTCTCCATCTTGCTCGACAACCCCGACGACGATGGGAACGATCGGAAGAAAAGCCACGCGAATACCCAGCTCACAGTCGCAAACACGGCAATGTACAGGTTCCAGTCCGGCAGATCGCGCTCGTTGTGCACGAAGAACGGCGCTGTGAGGTACACGAGCGCCGTGCCCATGGCGTTCGCGTTCACAGCGATGCTCGTCGACGTGGCGCGCAATGAAGGCGGGAACCAGTTGGCTGACAGTACCGGTGGCGAGTTCACCATGAACGGCATGGCGATCGACGCGATGATCTGGCCAACGAGCGTCAGCTGCGCCTCCGTGGCCGCGTCGTCGCAGAACGTCGCGATGTACCGCAACGAGGCCCCCAGCGCCTGGAGGAAGCCGCCGAGCAGCACGCCATAGCGCAACCCTTTCTTGTCCATGAGCCACGAGCCGATGAACGAGCACGGGATATATGACACAAAGTACACGGTGATCAGCTCGGTCGAGTGGATCTATACGAGTCACAGAGCGCACACAGAGGGTTGATTAGTGAGTACTACATAATGGTAGAGCTCGGAATAATAATGAAGCCTTCTTACGTGCTGAGCCCATCTTGTCTCGGCGATGCTCGCGATCGGTGCATAGGAGTAGCAGATGCCTTGATTGATGGCCGAGAGCACCGACAGGATCGCCACCATGAGCCACTTGCGCTGGTCATTCGGCTGCACTTGTGGCTTGCTGCTGTTCCTGGGCGAGTTGCCGTCGAGGAACGTGCCATAGTCTGTACACGAGTCTTCCGTCCAGTATTTCTCCGTAAGCACTCCATCATCAGCACGAATGTACATGCAGTATGACACATGCGCCTCTTGCAGGCGCACAGTACACATGTAATGGACGCACCGCTGTCGTCTTCCATCTCTGTTGCTGCTGCTTCAAACGCTTCGTTCCCAGTGTCCTGTTGAATGGAATGGAATGCGATCGCGTCTGCTGTGGGCTGTGCGGATGAACTGAATGCACGTCGACAGGGGTGGCGGCGCGAGAGTGAGTGCTGGCGAGGGCTGAGCTGAAGACGCGGTCCTTCGCGTGAGCTGAGCAGGTCTCTCCCGCCCGACTGATCAATGCGACTGCGGCCTCATCCACACATAGGACTTGGCGCTGGCGGCCTGATGAGTGTGGGAGTCGTTTCACAGATCGAGAGCTGCACTCGCATACAAAAACAGAAGTTGCACTTTCTTTGAAACAAAGCGTCGGAAAAGACGTGTTTTCTTATAATATTTTAGAAGCAAACGAGGATCTTTTCGTTGAGCATTTCATTTTGGAATTGAAAGTCGGCTTTCATTTATTCGACGCTAAACTCTGTTGAGATGTGTGTTTTGCATTCAAAGTGTTGCTGTTTGAAGAGTGTGAGTCATTCGCAATTGCAAAGTTCATCAAATGATAGACAGTTTGCTTACTGACGTACTTACATCAGGACTCTGTTGGTCGGTAAGACGTGGCCCAAAGATTCTTGGGTGCCACGTTTGCACTTTCTAATTTGATTCCTTTGATAGATACTACATCATGCTTTCTATTTCTGTCGTGCGTCCCTTTCATCTATCTCGCTGCTGCTTAAATCCTTCTATAAATATTTATCTGTACACTTATAATACAATAGTTTATCGATTCTGGGAGGAATTGCTAAGGAAAGTCAGTTCCCAACGCAGAATCTTCACACTCACATTCACACTCTCTAGACAGGATATTGGAAATGTGTGACAGGCTCGCGAGCAAATGGGTGGACCAGCATTGATTTGCCATCTAAAGTGGTCTCGACAACCTCTCTCTGCAACTCTCGCTCAGTCAGTGAAAAGCTGACACACCGACTGCTGCCAGTCAGCTTTCCATTTCTTAAAAGAAAATGAGCCTTAACTCCTGTTTCAAGAATTTTCACTTGTATGCTCTCTTTTCTCTTAACTGCTATCATTTAAGACAACGTTCATTTTCGATCCATTTGGAGAAAGCTACATTGAGCTCGCTCAGGGGGCTGTGTATATAAAGTATTGTGGTCTGAACACACACCCGCCGTGCTTGCAGGTACTGCACACTCAACCATTCCATTCAGCGCACGATGTAACTTTTGCGATCATACCCGACCGGTGCACTATTCCCTGTTACACCACCTCGCCAATACATACCAAACACAATCTTTTGGGGCACTGTGGTCGAGCTGGAATGCTAGATATATTGCTGATACTGGAGGCAGACACCGTCCCAGAACGAAACAAGTCCAGTTTCAAAAGAGGTACTAACACTTATCGTAGCCGGGAACGATTTGGTGACGCCGCTGCCAAGCTTTCGTTAACTGAGTTACTAACTAGGGAACGCAAATACACAAGAATTTGCTGGAGGCATGGGGCTAGCTAGTTTCAGACAATTCTCAGTTACAATTGGGACTTGATGTGAGCAAGTTCCACCCACACCAGCTTCAGGACTGGTCGGGGGCACCTGTTTCATATCCTAATATACTATACATACATACCTGGCGAAAGTCCGATTAGAATTCGGGCAATTACCATTTCAATGAGCGACTCATCCCATGAACCAGCGCCAGATCGGCAACTAGACTCCGTCGGGGATGCAAACCCTGTCTTCAAGACATAAGAACGGTTCCAAGTGGTGGTGTGGATAAGTACCTGTGGATACCCAAGATTGAACTTTTTCAACATGTTGGTTGGGGTCTAGCAATACATACTTTTTGTAGAAAGCGAGAAAATAAAAAATAAAAGGAGAATGGCAATAACTTCTCATATCACCTGTACTCACTCACGCTGCCTTGGAATAGCGACAGCGGACGTTCATCAAGGAGCGACGTCCAGTCCAAAAGAGGACTTTCGGTCGCATCAACATCCCGAGTCAATGAGTAAGGTCTAATACGATCATCAAAGTTATTGAGATTGTCTACGTTGGAAAACCAAGTAGAAAAGAAGGTACTATAGAAAAGATCCTGTGTAAGTACGGTCATAGTAAGATCAATAGAAACGCGCTCTATAGTGTATTGTGTATTCTGCCCACGCGAAGCAGTACTCTATTAAACGCTCTCACTGAATTTGTTTTGTCCAATCATGCTACCTGGTTTTGCTTTAGATGTGTTTTATTGGCTAAAACACATTCATTTCAAATGAGCTTGTATTCGGTAGAATGCTGTATATCAATTTCTGGAAGTTGAAAAGACACGTTTTCTCCAGTTTTCTCAACACGACCAGTTCTTCACCATTAGCGATGTGGCAGCACGTGGTCAGTAAGCAGCACACAGGATCTCCATTTAGAGTGCCAAACCCAGCCTTCTATCATGGATTTGAAGCTGTAGCAAGGTTATCAGAAAGAAAGAGCCGACTTACATGGCGTAATAATAGAGTTTTCGGAGAATCTGGATGCAGATAAAATCTACTGGAATTTTACCACCGGCGCTGGGTATCGGAGGACTCCATCGCTATTGCTCTGGTCAACTATGTCGATATCCTCAGTCTTCTTGACTGTCAGTGTCAAGTACGACGGCGTCTTCGTCGCCATGCTCGGCTTGTTGTTGGTCAATAGCAGCGCTTGCGACGGAAGGAAACGCGAGAACCTCGATTCGTGGTCGAACCGCTTGTACTCCCCATTGCTGTACGATAGATACATCGGATACACAAGCAAGCACAGTTAATAACCCGACATCACAGGCATAGGCATTCTTACACTCCACTGATCAAATCTCGGGACTTACTAGAAGCAGAACGCAACGAAAGTGAGCGCCATGACGATCGCCATGATCCACTCGGGGCTCGCGTAGAAGAACTTGGTCGGGACATGGCCCGTCGCATCAGCATGTGCTCGTCGCAGCAGACTCAGCCCCGGCACCAGCACCGCAGACAGCATGTTCCCACAGAGCTGTTGGAGTGCGGCGACCGTGGCTTCGCTAGTGGGGAACGCGCACTCGACTCCGAGCTCCAGCGCCACCGGTTGCAGCGGCCCCAGGGACGCGCCGAGCATCATCAGACTTGCGAACATGAGTACACCGTTGACACTAAGTGTGAGCTTGAACGCTGCCATGAAGACTGCAGTCAGCAACAGGCAGCAGCGCATCGCAATCCACCAAGAGGCTTCTTCCCAAGCAGCGAGAGATCATCGTTAGGATTTCCACTGTATCACTGATGGACCTAAAATGAGCTCTTAGCACAAACGAAAGTGAATTAGCCAATCATGAATTCCCACGTCAGGGTCAAACAACACCGCTCCCAGCGCATCAACCGCAATCAAACCTGAGCAGGCGTGACCAAGAAGAACCTTGGCGTTCGCATTCTTGACACGTATGTAAGTAGCTTGCAAACTCATATTTCTTGTCGCCTCTCTCTTGTAGTCAGCCAAGCCAGGTCCTGGAAAATGCTTGAAATCAATATCCAGGCTGGTGAAGCAACCCACCAACCAAGTCACACACACAACCAAGGGCAACGCATCTAAAACAGCACAACTATAATATTCAACATCTCAGAATACCGTTAGACAAAAGCTATAAAGTACCGCATCACCTTGTGTGTATGCGAGTACTGCCCCACCGTCTCGCTCGCTCACTCAGACGTAATATACTATTTGATTGGACGTGCATGCATCACGGTACGGGTGTGATCGCAGGCGGCGCAAGTGACTCCGGTGGCGCCAGAGACTCCATAATGAGATTCTCGACTGTCTGGTAAAGCAGCGTAAGGCTCTTGTTGAACGCTCCGAGAATCAAATCCGTGATCGCACCTGTGTGTCGCCACTGCGACTCGAGCACATCGCCAGAGATCGTCGGCGTCATGCGCATGCACAGCTGGATGATCGTGCTGGGGGGAGCGCCTTCCTCGGAGCTGCTATTGACCATAGGCTTGATCACGACCCAGCCTTTCTCCAAACACTTGAGTCCGTGCACAATTTCGCTCGGTCCTTCGCTGTGCGTCGATGACTCGCACGCCAGCACGATACGGTCCTCCTCGATATATTTCTTCATCACAAACCGCGTGTGCACCAACGCCTGCGTGTTGCGCAAATGGAGCGTCATCGTGGCCTTGGCGCAGATCGTGTCATCTGTGCGTTCGACAGCCTCGTACACACCATCGGCAATCGGCACGCGCGCGAGCGAGAGGCACCGCCAGACGCCGTCGATCACCGTCTGGAGGTCGAAAGGGATGATCTTGGCGTGCGTAATCTCCATGTACAGCTGGTTCGACGAATCTACCATGAGCTTCGTGTCGTTGATGTCTTCGTCCATCTGCAAGTACTCGTTGTGAGCCCACACACCCTCGAGTTCAGCGTACACTTGGTCGGTATTGGAAATCAACATGTCGTAGATGCTCGCTTCACTGCGACTCAGTGTGCAGAAGCGCTTGCTGTTGAGTACCTGCACCGAGTCCAGCACCTGGGTAGTGGAGAGCTATTTCCCATAACAAAGCCGGATTGACACACAATGAATCAGTTGAGGACCACATCCATAACAAACAGCAGCAGCAGTAAAATCTTCGCACTATCAGCATGGAGGTACTTACAGTCGCACTCGGTCGCTTCTTGAGTACTTTCTCGAGGCTCTTGGCGATCTTGATTTGGTCCTCGAGTGCCTCCTTGAGCTTCAGGTTCTTCATCTCGGCTTTCTGCTTCTCGATCATCTGTCGTTTCGCGACGCGCTCCCAGAGTGAGATTTTTGGCGCAGCCGCCAATGCAGTGCTCTTGGAATCAAACGGCGACGGTGACGGGGACGGCGAAAATGCGCTGGGCGATGCGGATTCGGATGAGGACGCAGTCTCTTCCTCTGTCTGCTCTCCCTCGTTCTCTACAGTCCTGCTCTTCTTCGCCCGGTGGACTGCGCTCGCGCGCGCTCGGTCCTGCATCGACCGGAGCTCCGTTTCGAGCTCCAGCACTTTGTCGCGCAGGTACGCGAGCTCCTCTTTCTGGCGCTTGCGGGTCGAGTTCTCCATCGGCTTGCGCGGCTGCTGCTGCTGTTCTCGAGGCTTCGCGCCACTTGCCTCGTCCTCGGTGTCATTATTCACGCTGCTGTCACTGCGCATCGATGACGGAGGGGTTGCCGCCGCTACAACGACCACATCATCATCACCATCACCACGATCCTTGGCTCGTGCCATACTCTCTCGGATCGAAATCTCAACGGGGAGTGGCGTGAGCACCACATCTTCGTGCTTCAACAGTATCGACTCCACACTCGGACGACCCAGCGATCTCCCCATCGCTACTGCTGTTGCTGCCGCGGCTTCATATCCGCCCGCCATACCGTACGGCTGGATCTGCTGCTGTTGCTGCTCCAGTTGCTGTTGCTCTGGTTCACGGGACTGCTGTTGTTGCTCTGGTGGCACACGAGACTGCTGTTGCCGCTGTTGCTGCTGTTGCTGCTGCTGTTCATACGCGAGCTGCGCATACGCGTACGTTGCATGCTGTTGCTGCCATTGCGCATCGTCGTTTCCTCCTCCTCCTCCGAACGACGATCCGTTCTGGAGCTGCCCTGAGGCGACGGTGTTCACGACGTGGTAGAGCTGCGCTTGCGAGAACGCGTGCGCCGCGAACGCATTCGAGAATACGCTGACCGGGGGAGCGTCACGCGTGGCCTCGATCGTCAGCGAGCGCGCGAGGTCCTCGTGGTCGATCTCCTCCAGCAGAAACGTGAACGCGTCGTGCAGACCCGCGAGCTCGTCCTCCATCGTCGCTCTCGTGGTTTCCTTGGCTTTGGCTTGTTGGGAAGGAAGTGGGCTCTTGCAAATGGCGCATATTTTCGATTTCCTCGCCATGTTTTCCCTTGTCTGACAGATTAAAAACGAGAAAAACGCTTTGCGTTAAATACTAAGTATAGCTTTCAGCCAATCATCATGTGAGTTGGTGAATTTCAACCAATCGACAAACTGGAAAGCGATCCATGGAATGTGGTCCACAAGAGTTCCGGTCTTCAGAAGATGATGACTCGCTCATTTTATACCGTAATCGCCTAATTCCCTTGCAAAGTGAATCGAATCAGATCATAATGTCATCCAATTCTGATGATGGTGGCATAATGAGTGTGATGATTATGATAAATCTGACGATGACGACGACGATTGTGCTGCGATCTACACGAGCCCTTCGTTGATGCCCTGCGAAGTCGTCGCGACCAGCGGACGCAGTGTCCACACACGCTTCAGCGTCGCGCAGTCACCCCCGCCGCATGAATCGATAAGCCGGTCCTTGATCTCGTCCAGCGTGAGGCAACCCTCGCAGTCCTGTTTGTTCGCAAACATCAACAGCGGCGGTGCCTTCGGATACTTTGGCAGCAGCTCATCCTCAAACACGCCATTCAGAGTCGCTGATGAACTCGACAAGCGCTCGCGATCCGTTGAGTCGATCATGTAGATGATGAAGTCCGTGTTGGGGTAGTAGTACCGCCACAGGAGTGGCTGTGAACCGCCGATTTCCCACGCGATGAAGCGGATGCGCTCTTTGAACTCGAAGGACTCGACGTTGAAGCCGAGCGTGGCGATCGTGTGGAGCGCTTCGAGCGGCTGGTTTTGTGGCTGGTTGCTCTTTTTTGCGGTGTCGCTCGCGAGCTTGATCCGGTACAGCAGCGTGGTCTTCCCGCACCAATCGAGGCCGAGGATCACGATCTTCTTCGCGGGTTGTCTCCAGTGTCTCCGCATGCGCTGCAGCAGCAGTGTCTGAACTCGTAGATGAGAAGAAGAGAGCGGAGAACTGGACAACATCTATGAAGCCGTCATGAGAGAATACATGTATTCTTGTAATTCCACGTGACTCGCGTTGATAGGTTGGCTGGCTTCCCATTCTTTGATGGGTACACCTGGATCTTATTATGCTGTCTGCTGTTGTATACTGTTGGTGTCAATTCAGACACAATACTATTGACAATTATCGCGTTCTGACCATTTAGGACGTTTAAAGGCAGTGAACAAGCAGGCACAGTGAGCGGAGGTGGGTGAGCTGCACGCGCAAGAGGGCATGGTGGCGGCTTCAGATCGAGGCGGCGGGAGCGGCTCTCGCGTTGGTGTGTCTGTCGATTTCCTGGTTGGGAACGAAGAGGTACGTGACGAAGAGCAAGAACAACAAGAGGACGAGGACGTCATGCCGCTGGGTGAGGAACCGCGAACGCTGCTGCTGTCTGCAGCGACCCCCGTTGTATCGTTGTTTCCAGCTCAAGTGCAGCAGCAGTGGAGTGAGTGTGCTGACGCGAACGACGGTCTATTGCTATCGGCGGATGCGCTGTTGTTTACATTAGAAGAGGAAGAAGAGCTGCTGCTGCTTGACGCTTTAAATGCAGACACCAGCGATCTGACGAACCTGGATTTCAGTGAGCTCACCAGCATTATTCGAGACTCGCATGAAGAAACACAGATGGATCACAGGAACCTGGTGCCTGCTGCGGCCAAGGAGGTTACTGCGCCGTCGGGTGCCGAAGCAAGACCGTAAGAGTGAGTGCAAGTTATAAAGAAGCTCAGTCACTGCTGTGTGTGCGACCCATCTGGACGATGCAACCTGCTACTGCTCCATCACTTCGCATCTCTGCTGTCGCTCTCTGGGCAGACACCACAAAGAAACCAAACCCAAGTGGTCGCAAGAGCGTGAAGGACGAGTCGGAGTACCTGCGTCAGCACGTGAGCGATCTGGAAGGCCAACTGCGGCAGGTCAAGCAAAGATCTCCCGACGCTGAACTGTTGTGCGCTTAAGAAATCCTGAATGGCCAAAGCGGCGCCAGCGACTCGCCTTCGTTGGTCCTATCTCTACAACTGTCGTCAGAACCATTGTCGTCAGCTCTGTGGAAGCGCGTGGCGACGCATCAGCTAGACGAGAGGCGGAAAGCTGAAGCCGAGAACGCGAAACAGCGCGATTTGCTGGAAGCGCAGCTGCGTAGTCTAGCACGGACTTGGCGGTACGTACGAATTGGCGTGCGCTATGCTGCCATTGCTGTGGGCCATTCATCTTACATAGCTAGTGTGGCCGTCCCTAAAATTGCTCTCGCTTGATTTGTTTTATCGTAGGATGTCGACCCGATGCTGTCGCAATCCGAAGCGATGTAGCGTCAACTGAACCCCCACGGCGATGTCGCTGCGAGCACGATCTTTGCCCATTTAGAGGAGAGTATTGGTCCGTTGTACGCGTGTCTTGACGACGTGTTCCGCGAATCTAGTGTCACTACAGAAAAGAGAGAAATACAAGAGAACCAAGTGAAAATGGACGCGCGCGGTTGCTTGTTCCTCAAAATTGTGGACACGACCACCGTGTCGTTCGACCTGCGGGTCACGAGCAGAGGCTTCTGGGAGACCTTCAGTGAGTCGCCACAGGGATAGCTCTGATATGGCATGTGCTCGCTGAAGGTACGTGATACGAATGTTCAGGATATTGTTTTTGTGGCAACCTTGGAGGGACTATGATGTATACTCACTGCTTCCTCCGTGTGAAACCCTCGCTTGGTATCTTAGCTTCTGAACGTGACAAGCAACACGCTGCATGCTCAATTTTCTGCGAGCATGCCGATGAAGCAGACGGACGTCCTAATCAAAGGGCATACGCCAGGAAAGCAATTTATCGAGGAAGGTCGGATCGTGACTGTGTGGGCCAACCTGGACGAGCTGAAGAGCAGTCTCTTTGGCTCAGAGCGCATTACGTTTTGTAAGACGGAGTGGAGGGTGACTGAAGCGATGCCGTCGACCGGGTGGAGTGGAGAAGGTTCACCGGCAATCATTCAGACGATCGCGCGGATGATATCTGGTGTTGGAGATGACCAGGCAAACGAGTTGTTCGTGTCGGAGACCCAGTCGAGTCTCGTCGGCATGCTCACGGACCTCGTGCTCGGCGCGTTCCAACAAAACCTCGGCTCGATGCACCAGCTCATCGAGAACATGATCATAGCCGAAATAATGAGAGCTTAGAGTTGTATATAAAATAGAGATGTGAAGTTGTTTACAGTTCTACAAGGTGAGTGGGGCGAGTACAGTCTATGCAGACATTGCTTTAGATCCACAATCTCAACAACAGGAGACTGGATCGACTGGACTGCTTCAGCTGGTGGCTGTACGCATACTGTAAAACGGCCAATGCTGTTCCGCAAGTCTCCAAAGTGCGATGTGTGAATAGAGTGACTAGGTACCTGGACGATCGAGCAGTTGTCCCCAGCAGCAGAGAGAGATGGATGCTGGAGCCAGTGGTGATAAGCACCCGACTATTTCAGCAGCAGAACTGGGGACTTGCTTGTGATCATAAGATAGGACTTGTCCTCCGTATAGTGTCTGAAGAATCGTATCTACTATCACAGGACGAACTGTGTGACACAAGCTGACCCGGTTGCTGGATCCGGACCATAAAAATACATCTGTCAAGAATTGTGCACTGTAAATAGACTCTTTTTAACAAATTAGCACCATCAACTTTGGAGACTTGCTAGTATCGCTGCCATCGCGTTTTGTTCCTGACGTAATCCGCAATTGAACCCTTTTTGGTTGATGCGTTGATGCTTATCAAACACTTCAAGCTGAGAGTTGAGCCACACGTCGCCACGCTGGACTTGCTCACATTGTAATTCGCACCCAACAGTCTACATCATCCCCAGCGACAGCCCCAACAGCCAACATGACCAAGATCGCCGTCGTCTACTATTCTATGTACGGCCACATAGGCAAGCTCGCGAGCGCGATCAAGGCGGGCACTTCGCGCGTGCCGGGCGTCGAGACGCAGCTCTTCCAGGTGCAGGAGACGCTTCCGGACGACCTGCTTCAGCGCATGCACGCAGCGCCAAAGGCAACGGACCACCCGATCGCTACCCCTGACACGCTCAAGGAGGCCGACGGCATCCTGCTGGGACTGCCCACGCGCTTTGGCATGCTCCCGTCGCAGGTGAAAGGGCTCTTTGACGCCTGTGGAGGGCTCTGGGCGAGCGGCGGCTTGATCGGCAAGCCCTGCGGCATCTTCTTCAGCACGGGCACGCTCGGCGGCGGTCAGGAGACGACCGCAATGACCACCACGCCGTTCCTGGCGCACCACGGCATGACGTTCGTGCCACTGGGCTACCGCACCCCGTTGCTCGGCAACTTGGACGAGATCCACGGTGGCTCTCCGTGGGGGGCAGGCACGCTTGCGGGTGCCGACGGCTCGCGCCAGCCAAGTGAGCTTGAGCTGGAGATCGCGCGCGTGCAGGGCGAGAGCTTTGCCGAAATCGCCAAGAAGCTGTCGGGAAAGTAAACGAAGAACGACAAACAAAGAGAAACAGGCGAGTGAGCGGGTCAGCACGGCTACCGAATAGCGAGCTCGCTTGTTGTCTTTGTGCGTTTGCGAATGAGTCCACAAGGTTGGATTTCTAGATGTCGAGCGAGCGTATACCCTATCGCCATAGCTTCACTAATACGAACACGCACTCCAGAAACGATTAGATATGTCAATCTGACACGTGAATAATGAACGAATGGCATGTTTGGTTTCTCGTCGAAGTAGTATTTTGCAGACCCAATTCGACCAGAACTATTGTTTATACACAGTAGTAATATATAATCGTTCACTAGCCAAAAACGTTATATACGTAGTATTACTATCCTTGCGCTATCTCCATCAGGATTATGCTCTCAACCATCTCGTGCATCGAGTCGAGGTTTTGTTGGAACGCGCCGAGCACGAGGTCCGTGAGCAGGCCGACGTGGCTCGACTGGGTCTCCGAGACAAACGAGCCGCCAGCCGCCTTGTGACACTCTCCAACTTCAGGCATCATCCGCGCGACTAGCTGGATGATCGTCGACGGACTACCTCCAGTTTCGCTCGGCGGAAGCTCTTCGATCACCGTCCACCCCGTCTCGCGAACTGCGACGCGCTCCGAGCCAAATAGACTGGATTTCAGCTCCCCCACGCTGCTTCGGATATATACGGCGCGGTTTTCATCAGTGATCTGTTTCCCCAGCGAGTGCCCATGGACCAGGGCTTCTGTGTTCTGCACTGGCCAACTCACAGAGTACTCGCCACGCAACGTGTCACTCGTTAACTCCATTGCCTTGAGCGAGCACATGCCGTATCGAAGCTCGCCCTGTTTGGAGTGACTGAAAAGCTTCCAGAATCCTCTGCTTGTGACCTGCAGGTCGAACGGCACGATGGTCGAGTCCACGATCTCGAGGAATAAGCGGCCGCATG
>JALBZZ010000602.1:0-19243 GCA_038051095.1 Globisporangium irregulare
GGATAATCGCGAAGCAGCGTGGTGATTACGACGGCGCACTCGAGAGCCTCAAGTCCGTGCTCCATGATGTTCAGACCAATGTGCAGACCACTGACATGGCGAGCGACATTTGGACCCAGATTGGCCACGTGTACGAGCTAAAAGAAGAGGTACAAGTGCATTTTCATCGATGTTTGCGTGTCTTTGTCTATGTGGGATCTGACGCGATGTGAACTTTTGTGTGGACATTCAGATTCAACTTGCCAAAAGCTCGTACCTCAAGGTGGCAGAGCTGAACCCAAACAACGCCAAGCCGCTGCAGCAACTTGGCTGGCTATGTCTGAAGCACAGTGAGCACGCCCCAGCGATTGATTACCTGAAGAAGGCGGTGACCCTGGATCCTCAAGACGGCAAGGGCTGGTATTTGCTGGGCCGTTGCTACATGGCAGTCCACGAGTTTGAAGAAGCCTACGATTCGTACAAGCACGCCGTCACGACGGACCCGCAGAACCCAAATGTGTGGTGCTCACTCGGTGTGCTGTTCTACCAGTTAAACCAGCACCTGGACGCTCTGGACGCCTACTCTCGTGCGATCAACATTACCTCCAACATTTGCGAAGTGTGGTACAATGTTGGCACGCTGTACGACACCTGCAACCAAACGAGCGACGCGCGCGATGCATACCAGAAAGCGGCGGAACTCGGTGCCGACGCGCAGTTCATCCGTGAGCGACTGGATTTGCTGCGTGCTCGTGAAACTGGTCAGCCAACGATGGGAATGGCTGGTGCCAATTCCGCTCCAGGTCCGTCGGAACCTCCAACCACGTCGCCGATGCCGACTTTCACTTCTCGCCCGACGGCTGAGAGTGCATACCCAGCGCAACAGGGAACTCCAGTTCAAGGCGGCGGTACCCCAAGCAATGGTGCTCCAACTGGCGGACCAAGTGGTCCTGGTGGTCCCGGTGGTCCAGGAGGTCCAGGCGGCCCTGGTGGTCCTGGCGGCCCGGGTGGTCCAGGCGGCCCGGGTGGTCCAGGCGGTCCGGGTGGTCCTGGCGGCCCTCCGATGCCTCACGTCATTCGCGGCGGAAAGCCATCGAGTGAAAGCACCATGGGTATGATGCGTGGCATGCCTCCAAATGTAGGTATGAATGCCGGCGGCATGATGCCACCTCGTGGCGCGATTGGTGGTGGAATGCCAGGCATGCAACACTCGCACCCTCAAGCGAGTCCACAGGTGCAATCTCACCACAGCCAGGCTCAGGTGCAAGCAGCAGCTCACCACGCACAGCTCGCTCAGGCGCATCACCATGCTCAGATGCAGCAGGCCCATCAAGCGGCGCAAGCCGCTCAGGGTGATCGTCGAGGCATGCAGGGACCTCCACCGCCACAGAGATTAGGCGTGTTGAACACGAAGAACCTTGGTCCGCCACCAGGATCGAACGGTCCACCAGGAGGTCGTCGCGACCGTTTTCCAATGCCTATGAGTGACCAGAAACACCCGCACCCGTCGCTCCCGATGCCGCCAGGACGTCGATAAACGATAAACAGTCTGGGAAATGCTCTGTTTATTTGTTTTTTTGCTGTGTTGTGTAATGCGTGGGAAGTTTTGTACACGTTGAAGATACAATGAAAGACAAAAGAGAGATGAGGATAAGGAAGCAAATGAGCAGGCAGTAGGCATGGAATGACAGTTTGAAAGATGGGTTATTAGTATTTTGGAGAGGCATATTGGCTGGTACTGTAGGCAGCGAAACAACAAGCACAGAACAGAGAAGTAACAATGAACAAATACATGCAAAATCTCTATTGAATTGGGATCGTTCTCGCTGTCTCGTCTTGTGACCAATCTTCGTTGTCTCTCAGCAGCTTTATTGCGTTATCACCACTCTTTACTTCTTGCCCTTCTTCGGCTGGCGCTGGCGCACAACCTTGCCCTTCGGCACGACGCCGCCGGTCCGCTGCATGTTGAAGCGACGCGCCTTGTCGGACGGCGCCTTCTGGCCGGGCATCTGGATCTGCGGCTCCTTCTCCTTGACCACCTTCTGCTTCTTGGCCTTTGGCGCAAACGTGTGCTCATCCGGATCCTCGCCCACCTCCTGGCGATAGTAGTCAATGTCGTCCATGTCCGAGTCGTAGCCGCCGTCTTCGGTCTTGCTCTTCTTGCCCTTGCTCGCCGTCTTCTTGTCGAGGTCGTCACCCGCGGTCAGCGGCTCCGCGCCTTCGTCGCCGTTCTTCTGCAGCTTGCGCTCAAGCTTGCGCTGCTTCTTGGCCTCCTTCTCGTCCTTCTTCTTGCTCACGTTCGACTCCTGCTCCTCGCGGCGCTTGCGCTTCAGCGCGACCGCCTGCTCCTTCTTCGCCTTGGCCTTCGCGGTCTCCTCGGGGGTCTTCGTCACGTACGCGTGGTAGAGCACGTCGCCCTCGCAGATCTCGCGCTCGACCTTGGTCAACTTGAGCGTGAGACGCGGGCCGATCTCCGTGAGGCGCACAGCACTCTTCTCGGCCTTGCGGTTGCCACGACCGCGGAACGAGTCCGGCAGCGTCACGTGCGCCGACTCGTCGTCCACTTCACTGTCCGAGGTCATGCCGCCGGCGCCCGCACCGTTGCCCATGACATACTCGCTGATGTCTTCGAGGTTGCTCAGGTTCGGGATCTTGGCCTTCACAATCGTCTTGACGCTCTTCGAGATGCCCAACGGTGTCGCGCGGATCACGTACTGGCGGAACTCCACCTGGTCCGTCTCCTTCTCGTAGTTGAAGAGCACGACGCGACGGCACTCGGAGAGTTGCACGGTCTGCACGTCGATCGCCGGGAACATGTTCTGGAACGTCGCGTTCATGAGCTTGATGTGGTCCTGCTCGCCCGTAAAGTTGTTGAGCACCACGAGCGGCGTAGTCTTCATCGCCGCCTACAATGGATGGATGGTACAACGTTGAGAGATGAACACCTATAGTGACGAGGACAGCGAGCGACAGAGATCTCTGTCTAGAAAACGTACCGAGGCATCCACGGGGCGTCTGTGCACCAGGTGCAGGTGGCGCATCAGCGAGTAGCCGACGACCTTGAACGAGAGCGTCGGGCCGCGCGGGATTCTCGCGATCTTGAGGTTCGTGCCGGCCTCCGTGCTCGTGAAGAAGATGAAGTGAGTGATGCCCATCGGCGCACCAACCATCACAAAGTCCTTGAGCGTGTTCTTTCTGTAAGAATGGGCAATCATTAAGCACACACATGGATGGTACAGTTAGCACAAGCAAACAATCATGCAAACGGTGAGCAATAGGAATAGACGTACCGCTTCTCGCGTAGCTTGTCGGCTGTGTACGGCGCCATCACGCGGCGCATGTCCTGCACTAGCGTCTGCACCACTGCGGGCACTTTGCCCATCTTAAACACAAAACTCTTTGGCGTGTTGTCCTTCTCGGTGCTTGGCGCCTCGACGACATGCGTTCTGGTCTTTCTCTGCAGGTTAAGGTTCGTTGCAGCAATAGAGACACGTTAACATCAACGTAGCGCCAGGAAAATAGCTCCACATACACACATAGCGAACGTACTCTGCGTCCTCCTTTGCGCGGCATCTTGACGGGTCTTTATCAAGCGAATGCTGCTGCGGTTGCTGGCAATGGCACTGGCGATGTGTGCAGCGTTTCAAAGCGAAAGAGTTTTGGGGCTTGCATTGGCTGGCTGGCACCTGACCACCCACAGACCCAAACCCAAACCCAGACGAATGTTGAATTCTAGAACAGACCCACATATGAGCCCACATGTTCAAGTAGGTATATTGCTCTACAGAATGCTCCAGATGATAAAGTGGAACTCTATCTGGCATCCGTCAACGAAAGGGTACGTGCATTATCAGAAGCTTCTGTCACTTGGTGGTGATGGTCATCATTGCGCTCTTCGACCACAAAGAGTTGTTGAAGAGATCAATGGTGTCGTCGCCTGACCTAACGATACACACACTGTGGACTATCCATGGATGCACGTGTGCACCTTTCCACCCTGTTGGACGGATCCTTTCAAAACTCCAGCATGATGGTGATGGCTCTACAATGCAACCAACATCACTGACTGCTGCAACTTGAGACTGTCTGCTTCAGCTTGTGGTCGAGAAGGAAGGGCGGACTCATGACCATGTAGCGCTGCTCGACCCTGAACCCAGTGGCGACCCACCCAACACCTCCGTGAGCAAAGCGCAAGTTCAGCTCCTAATGTAAAGGCCGATTCGATTCGATTGCTTTCGCTGTGTGTTGTTGCTGTTAATCCCCAGGGATTTCTTCTTTATTTACTACGTACAGTGCATGGTCGTATTTGAAGGTGCACAAATGACGACGAGCTCCTAAAGGTGCTGCAGTTTCCTTCCTTATCAGCACAGTGGTAATGCAGGCGACCAGCTATCCAACCTGACCAGTAGCAGCTCAGTAGCCCAGAGGCGTTCGCCCGCTTCTTTGGATCGGGAACCGTTGAAGTCTTCATTCCCACTTTTGCCAGCAACGACATCCCTCCAGCGAATACCCTTTTCCAGTCAGTCGATCAAGTTGCCAGCCGAAGATGCCGTTCTCCCTACGAGTACTTACTAAACAATTGCTCCTCGCTGCACTGTGCATCTCCACGAACCCCACACACGCAGCAGCATCCATGCGCGGCTCGTCACTGACCCCAATCGCCACACCTTCTCCTGGGTCCTCGACGTTCCAGTACGTGAAAGACGTCACATGCGATTCGGCCACCATGGCGCGACTGTACCAGATCTACTCCAAAAACCGCAACTTCTTCAATCAGTGCATGACAGACAGCGAGTACCAGATCTTCCCATGCACGGGCATCTACCCGAACAGTGCGCAGATCCGTGCGCTCGTCGAGTCCCCCTCCTGCATCGCGGTCTTCACCGCCGTGCAGCTCGCAAATATCCCAGAGTGTGACCTGAGCGGCACGCCACTGCGCAGCGCTACCGAGACGATGCTCAAGCTCAAGGTGGACATTGTGGACAACGGTCGCAAACCGCCGACCTCGGCACGCTTCAAGCAGATCCTAGACTGGCGTCATGCAGTCAACTTGGCACAGGCTGCGGGCGTTCCCTACGATGGGCATTCGTGGCTCTATGCCGAGTTCTCACGCAACCTCTGGACCGCACTTACGAACACGAGCGTGCAAGTGTTTCTCGATTTATCGGTCGTGTTCATCCTGCCGAACGGCACGATCTCCCGTGGTTCGCCAGAGGCTCTGCGTGAAGAAGGGTCAGGATCTCACGACGATGGCAATGTGGTTCGAGTCAAGGCGTATCATCTCGACGAAGAGAGCGACGTTGCCGTGAAGGTGACAGAGCCCTCGCCATCTTCATCTCCATCGCCGACACCGTCATCGGAAACAGTGTTGGCGTCAAACCAGACCCTGAATACGATCGCAACCCAGAAATCTTCAAGCGCAAGCGGGACGAAGCCAGTCTGGTGGCTGGGAATGACGACTTTGGTTGCCGTGATTGCTGCGCTGGGCGTCTAGGTTCTTGTGGTATGAACATGGCTGAGAAGCGTATCCATGGTAGATGTTATTAGTGAGAGTAAGTGCCCAATATTCGAAATACACCGCAGTGTCGCTGTTATATGCGCCGGCAGTCCGTTGTTTGCTTGTCGCTTTGGGCATGCTGGTCATCATTACACTCTCTATCATAAAGAACTCGATGAAACCGATGGCTGTTGCAGTCATCAGACAGCTCGCAGCTACATCTGGCATCGTGACGGTGTCTAGCCAATCGAACACCCTGTCTGGTACTCACTCAGAAAACATACGGTCGTTCTTATGGCACCACCCACACCAACGTCTATCTGCCTGCTTCTGGTGATGAACCCAGCGGTTTCTATTTGGATTCAAAAGCAAAGTTGAGCTCGACACACCATTGTTGCTCTTCTGAACAATTGAAGCGGCCAGATGGTCGAACCATCGATGTAAAGGACACGGAACGGTTGCTCATGTTAGTGACTCCTCTCTATCTTCTGATTTTGCTGTCTAAGCACGTGTGGCATTCAGCATCCAGCATGGCGGTGACGCAGGCGAGCAGTTCAAAGCTACATTATCAGCGGGCTTTGCTGGCTCGGTCCCTGACGAGAGACCACAGCGCCAAGGGGCTCTTCACTTTCGCTTTTGCCGGCGAGATCCCCTCAAGCGAACGGATACCAGGGCTTCCAGTCTCCCTCGCAATGAAGACGTCGTTCTTCCTATAAGTGCTCATCGGCCATTTGATCTTCGCTGCATTGAGTAGTATTGGAGCCAGCATTCAATTCTCACAGGCGTCTGTAACAACAGTGACAGCAGCAGGCGACAAAGCCCCATTAGCACCAATCGCCACGCCGACATCTGAATCCTCGACGTTCCAGTACGTGAAATATGTCATTTGCGACACCCCCACCGTGAACCGCGTGTACCAGATCTACTCTAAAAACCGCAACCTCTTCGACCAGTGCGTGGTCGATGGCAACTATCAGATCTTCCCGCACACGGGTGTCTACCCAAACAGCGCTCAGATCCGCGCACTCGTCGAGTCTCCGCCTTGCATCGCAGTTTTCACCGCCGTGCTTCTGGTCGGCATCCCAGGGTGTGACCTGGGCGGCACGCCGATGCGCAGCGCCGCTGAAACGATGCTCATGCTCAAGGTGGATGTTGTGGACAACGGCCGCAAACCGCCGATCTCGGCGCGCTTCAAGCAGGTGATGGTCTGGCGCCACGCGGTCAACCTGGCACAGGCTGCGGGAGCGCCATACAATGGGTACTCGCAGCTCTACGCCGAGTACACACGCAACCTCTGGATCGCGCTCACCAAGACCAGCGTACAGGTGTTTCTCGATTTGTCGGTCGTGTTCATCCTGCCAAACGGTACGATCTCCCGCGGTTCCCCAGCACGGCACCACGAAGGATCAGGATTAAGTGATGATAGCAGCAATGGGAATAGTGTGAGCGACACGGTGTACCTCGACGAAGAGAACGATGTCGCCGTGAAGATGACGGTGTCATCGCCTTTGTCGACACCTTCCCCATCTCCGAAAACTGTGTTTACGGCCAGTCAGAGCTTGAATATGGTCTCAAAGCAACAGGCTTCAGCAAGCGCGCGCAGTGGAAAGCCGACATGGTGGCTTGGGACTCTGCTGCTAGCTTTGGCTGCTGCTGTTCTGGGTTGCTAGGATATGTTAGTAGGGACTATTCCTCCACTCGTGTGTTTGCTTTGTAAACAACCTGTAAGCCTTTGTTGTTGCCGTGAATGTAATTTCCCATGACATATTCAAATGTACCGCAGTGTTGATGTTACAAAACCTCTTTTCTTCTTGTCTGTGCGCTCTCACTCTCGCTGCACGGGGAGTAGCGCGTCGATCTCTTCCTGCGGAATGCCGGCGTCGCGCAGCCGCTTGCGCGCGAGCATGTTCTCCTCGGCGATTCGGATCTTCTTGAGAACGTTGTCGCAGCGGATGCTCTCGTTCAGCAGCTCGGCCTTGCGGTCCTCGATCTCGGCCTTGCGCTTCTTCATCTCGCGGTCCTCAGAGTCAACAGCTGCAGCTACTGCAGATGAGACTGATTGCTCAGCCACCACAGGAGTTGGGGCTGCTGCGACAGGAGCAACAGCAGCGACAGACTCAGCACTCGCGATCTTCACGGGTGTTGGGATCTGCTGTTCGGCTATGACAGCGACAGGAGCGGCTGGGATCACTGCTGCTACTTGGGTTGTGGTGACTGGTACTACTGGCGCTGCTGATGGTGGAGGGTTCAGCTCGACACGTTGCTGCTGTACTGGCGTGTTCGTTTTTGCAGGTTGCAAAGGTACGGAAGGCACCGCAGTCTGAGGCGGCTCTGCGCCATTGCGCCCGCCTTCATTCGGTCGCGCATCTTCATCTGATGAGGTCTCACTCTGTTTGCTCGTGATGGTGTTGATGGAGACAGCGACCGCCCCGTTTCCAGTCGCATCGCCACTCAAAGCGCGCTCGACGCGATCACCCACACTACCATCATCTTCCGCATCACCCTGTAGGAATTTCTTGTTTCTATCGAGGAAGCTCTTTTGCCAGGTGCCCGAGGCCGCGAACGCGCCGTCTGGTACATTCCGCTCTTTCGCGACCTGCATCGCCTTGGCGCGCAGCATCTCCGAGGACACCTGCTCGCCCGCGTGGCGCATCTGCTTGAGCCACGCGACGAGTTGTCGCTCACCCTCGGCGCCGAGCGTGGTCGCCGAGCCCACGTTGCGGATGCGCGACTGGTTCTTGGTCTTGGCGCTGTTGGCGTGCGTGGCGATCGCGTCCTTGAGCTGCAGCCAGCGGTAGACCACGCGTGCCTTGGCACGGCGCTCGGTCTCGTTCAGCTCTGGGTAGAACTGGCGCACCGTGGTCTGCATGTCGTGCGAGCGCTCATAGTGCTGGATCACCTCGAGCTTCTGCTGGAACGACGTGGCCGCGCGCTTGTTCTGCTTCTGCTGCCGCCCCACGCCGTTCACGCGCGTCCGGCCAGCTGCCATCGTGGTTGCTTGTTCGCTGCTCTTTGTTATAATCGACTGTGAGCGACGGTTCTGTTCTTCTGGTCTGGTCTCTTGTGAGTGAGTTGCGGTTATGCGGAAAAAACGGAAGCAGGGGATGACTTGTAACAAGAAGAACGGGGCCTGATTGGATAGAAATGAGATATTTATCATTGGACAGAAAACCATTTTTTTACAAACGACAAGTTTGTGTGGTAAGAACAAAAAAGTCAAAATACAAAAAAGCTATTCTTTTACAAACGACACTTTGTCTGAAAAACACAACCCGCGCCAATAATTCCTGGTAACAGGAATTACAAGGGCACTCCTGGCGCATCGTCGCTGCCGCTGATGCGCACCACCGGCAGGAGCGCGTCGATCTCTTCCTGGGAGATGCCCGCGTCCTTTAGCCGCTTCCTCGCGAGCATGTTTTCCTCCGCGATCTTGATGCGCTTGAGCACGTTGTTGCAACGGATGCTTTCTACGAGCAGCCTGTCCTTCTGCTCCCGGAGCGCGGCCTGGCGCTCCACAATCTCGCGCTTGCGCTTGCGCAGCTCCAGCTGGCGCTCCTGCTCCGGTGTGAGGGCCTCCAGCGGCTCCGAGCTCAAGCGGCGACTCTCGAGGCTCGCGCGACCGCTTTTCTTCTTGGCCTTGGGCTTTGGCGCAGTAGGAGGATGACCGGGACGCGGTGGGATGTAGATCTTCGACAGCGTGCGCGGCAATGGGAAGGGCACCACACCCAGCGCTTGCTGCTCTGCGTGCTGTAGCTGCTGCTGACCGGTCGATTCTCCGCCTGCATTGCTGTTGCCGATGTTTCCGTTTCCGCCTTCTCCATACCCCGCGTACGAGCGTGCGACTCCATTTAAGTCGCCTGTTTCATCGCCTAAGTCATCGACACCATCTTCATCTTCCTCCTCCTCGTCCTCCTCCTCGTCGTCATCCAGTGCGCTGTCGTCGTTCTCGTAGTCGTAGTCGTATTTGACTGCATCACCTTCTTCCCCTTGCAAGCTGCTCAAGCCGCGCGCAGCGCCCACAACGCGCTGACGCAAGGCGACGACAGTGCTATCATCACTACCAGCACTGCGTACAGCTGCACTCGCATTAGCGCTACTACCGCCGCCGCTGATGTTCGCCTTCTTCTTCGCCTTTGCCTCATTCTTCATACGCTCCTTGTGCGCGCGCATCGCGATCTCATCGCGTTTGTGCAGCCAGTTGTAGATGTTGCGCGCCTTCACCTGTTTGATCTTCGGGTCCGCGATGTGGCCGTAGAACTTGAGCAGCGTCTTCTGCATGTCGCGGTTCGAGCTCTCAAAGAAGTACATGATCGCGAGCTTGTCCTCGGGCGAGACGCTCAGGCGCTTGGGGCGCTGCTGATCTGGCGCGTTCGGATCCGTGGGTGCCACCGTGCCGTTCTTCGTGAGGCTGATGCCGTGGCGCTTCATGAAGCGCGAGACCCACGTCGGACACACGACCACGTCCACCTGTAGCCGCTCTTTCATCTCGCGCGCCCAGTCCTCGATCATGCGCCGCGTCACGCGCAGGTCGTTCGCGCGGTGCTCAAATACTTTGTCCGCGAGCTCCTGGTCCATGGCCTCATACGAGATCTTGCGGCCGCCGCCGTGCAGCCGGTACGCAGGTCCCTCACCGCCCTGCAGCGCGCGCTTCTCGAGTTCCTCGAGCTGCGTCTCGCAGCGGATCCAGCGCCGGATGTTTTCACGCGCGAGGTCGTACTTCTTGGAGACTGCGTTGATGGACGTCGCTTTGGCCTCGCGCGCCAGCAGCAGCTTGGTCGTCACGTCGATCTTGCGCTTCTGGTACGGCTTCGGGTGCGGCTCGTACGAGGGCAGCGGCGGCGGCGGCGGCGAGGAGGAAGAGGAGGAGAAGGAGGAGGAGGCTGGTGGGGCCTCCGCCTGCTCCGGCTCCTGCTCCTGCTCTTGCTCCTGCTCTTGCTCCGGCGCCGCCATGGGGCTCGGGCCACTCGCGCTCGCGCTCGTCTGGTCAAGGTCGCCTGCTGCTGCTGCTGCTGCTGCTGCGTCTTGCATCGTTCGTGTTTCCTTCTTGTTCTCGCGGATTAGTGGCGCCTGCGCAAATGGACGGGGGGGCTTTTTAAAATGGGGATTCGCTCTCTTTGTGTCAAATTCCGCGTTTCCACTGCCAAAAATAGTATCCCTTTCATTTTCGCATCGTTTCTTGTGCGATGTCGCCTGAAGTTCCATGGTTCAGCAGCTTCATACAAAATCCAAATATAATCGGTTAAGAAGCGGGGACGCTTTTCGACAGATTGATGAGAGCAAGTCCCGGCATCTTAAGCGATTAGACTTAAAATTTATAAGAGCCGATGTTTTCAGGTGGACGTTCTGTAATTTTACCCTTAATAAGGAGTCTTTTACTGTAACCAACCTTAATAAGGAATGTTTTAAGCGAATCTCATTTAAAGAGCGCACAGGACATCTATTTATCCAGCAGTCAACATGAACGGGATCAAAACAAACAAATTCACCAAGTTGCCTGTCGACTGACGCTCTTAAACGATGCGCACAATCGGCAGCAGCGCGTCAATCTCTTCCTGGGAGATGCCCGCGTCCTTCAACCGCTTCCTCGCGAGCATGTTCTCCTCCGCGATCTTGATGCGCTTGAGGATGTTGTCGCAGCGCAGCCCCTCCACACGCAACTCCACTTCGCGATCGTCTACTGCTTTGCTGGGCGTGTCCTGTTGTTGTTGCTGCTTCGAGGGTGTCTCTTGTTGCCTCGAAGGCGTCTCCTGTTGCTTGGATTGTTCACGAGCAGCAGCAACTTGCTCTTCGCTCTCTTCTCGACTGCGCTTGCACTCCGGGGTACGGACTGGGGATACGGGGTTCGTTGCTACTGTTATTGTAGCTGCTATTGGTGCTGCTGGTGTTGATGTCGGTGCTGGCGCTGGCTCTGGTGTCGCGGTTGCAGGAGCTGTTGTTTCGGACTGCGCTGTGATGGGCAATTTGGTCACGGGTTTTGGCTTTCGGAGACGCTTCGGGTCGGCGCGATTCTCCAGCTCCACGCGTCCGGTAGCCTGACTCACGACAGTGAAGCGCGGGCTCGCGGCCTTTGGGGAGCTCTTCGCAGGAGTCTGAGTTTTCTTCTTCGCGAGACTAGCTATCGCTTTCTCCGGTGTAGTAGTGACAGTGGCTGTAGGAGAAGCCTGTGACTGTTGCTCCTGTGGCTTTGAAGCGTCCGTGCCAGTCGCAGCGTTCTCTTCCATCTCCTCTCCATCTCGTTTGGATTGCTCTTCTTTCGCGCTCATGTTGTTAGTAGTAGTGTTTGCAACAACCTCGAGCAGCTCGTCGCGCTTCTTCGTGAGCGCGGCGATGAACGCCACTTGAGTGTCGTCGCCGTCCACATTGCCGCCGCTGAGCAGCGAGCGACTCTTCGCCTTGATACCGTTGCGGTTTTTGAAGCGCTGGATCCAGGACATGGACACCGCGTGGCCTTCGGCGGCGAGGCGCGCCTGGTCCCAGAGCACGTCGTCCGTGAGCAACATCTTGTCGCGGTTCTCCAGGATGAAAGTGAGCAGCGCGGCCTCGACGCCCGGGTAGTTGGACGAGCGTTTGCGCATGCGCCTTGGCCCCATCGTAGCCTCGTCCACATCCACCTCCGAGTTGAGGATGCGGCCGATGGACGACCGCCCCATGCTCTTGCCGAACTTCGTCTGCACCCAGTCCAGCATCTCGCTGTGCTTGACCGAGCCGTGCTGCGACGCATAGAAGCGCCGCAGCTCGTTCTTCTCCGCGATCGTCAGCGGCTGGCGCGCCATCTTCGTCGGGGTGGTTGTCGTCGTCGGCGTCGGCGTGTCTGCCATTCGGGAATTTGAATCGCTCGCTTTCTCTCTTTATGCGAATGCTGGACTGAGGAGAGCGAGAGCGAGAGCACGCGTTCTCGCTTAACTGGCAGAAGGCATGAGCAAGAACCTCTGCGAAAACTGAAATCACATATACTCATTTTCAAAAGTATTGCTAGCATACATGACAATAGACAAACATGCAATTCAACTACACTTTATACAATAGAAAACCCGTTTTGAAATCATCTTTTTCAAACCATCCGCAACCTCTACAAATCGATGCTCGTCCATGTTATGTTCTGAAAAGAGGCGCGAAGTATTAACTATCGAAGGTCCTGAGAAAGAAAACTCCCCCTTGCGTATTGCGTATTCGGCGCATTGGCCTCTCATAATAAGAAAAGGTCAAAAAAGCCCAAGATGGCGACACCTTCCCAAGCTCCAGGAGCACCGCCGCCCCTCCAAGGCGCGCTGCCGAATGCGCCGGGCGACGGCAGCGGCGACGGCGACGGCGCTCGCGGCGGCCCGCACAAGCGGCTGCGCCTCAACTTCACGCTGCGCCAGCGTCAAATGATCTGGCTGCACAGCCAGGCGAATCCCAAGATGAAGCAGCAGGAGCTCGCGCGCTGGGCGATGGAGACGTTCAACATGGATGCCGAGCCGTCGCAGTCCGCGATCTCGTACGCGATCCGGCGCCACAAGCAGTACGAGAAGCTGGGCGAGGCTGAGGGCAAGATGAAGCGCCCGCGCAACGTCAAGCATCCGAAGCTCGACACGGCGCTCGCCAAGTGGGTCGCCGAATGCCACCAGAGCGGCACGCGCATCTCGAGCCTCATGGTCAAGGAGAAAGCGATCCTCTTCTGCGAGCGGCTGCACATCCCCAAGAGCAGCCGCCCGAGCTTCTCGAACGGCTGGCTGCACGCGTTCAACAAGCGCTACGGCTTCCGCAACTACGCGCGCCACCGCGAAGTGATCTCGGACGATGTGTCCGTGAAAGCCGCGAGTAGCATCATGCCGCGGAAGCCGCGCGGGCCGTACTCGATCGCGTTCAAGCGCGACGTGGTACGCTACTACAACTTCTCGGACCGCGACATGCAGGCGACACTGCAGGAGTTCTTCAGCGGCGACAAGACCGCGGCGGCGCTCGAGAAGAAGCGCAAGTTTATCATCGCGTGGGCTCGCGAAGAGGAGCGCATCGAGGAGCTCATGGCGTACGACAACGTGACCGGCATGGCACCGCCACGCTCGGTCCAAACCCAGGTGCAGACGCAGATTCAGCAACAACAACAGCAGCAGCAGCGCCAACAGCAGCATCAGCTTCAGTCTCACCAGGTGCAGCAGCAACAACACCAACAGCAGCAGCAGCAACAGCGACCTGTCCCGGTCATAAGCCACGTGCTCACTCCTGCAGCCGAGCAAGTGATCGTGTCGTGGGTGATCGACATGCGCCAAGCCGGCGCACCGGTGTCCTCCGCCATGCTAGAGCAGAAAGCCCACGACGTCGCGGCGGAGTTTGGCATCCAGTTCACGCCGTCGTGGAACTGGCGCCAAGAGTTCCTGAAACGCTACTCGTACCCTCTGGGCGGCTACGTTCCGCAGAGCAACCCGTACGAAGCCCAGCACCGAATGGGCAGTGGTGGCGCTGGTGTGATCAATGAAGAGCACAAGCAACAAGACCACGGATACGCGCCAAACATGATCAGCAACAGCAACAGCAGCAGCTGGAGAGGAGGAGGAGGAATGAGCGAGAGCAGCGGAGTCTACGGCGCGCCTCCTGGTTCGCACCAAGCATTGCTGCTCAACATGCGCGGCCCGCAATCAACGTCGTCGCGCTTCTCAATCTACCAAGAGCAGCGCACCGAGACGGAGCGGATGCCGATGGACAACCACTACTACTCGGCTCCGCAACAGCAGACGCAGTACCAGCAGCCACAGCCATATCAGCACCACCCTCAGTACCAGCACCAACACTACCAGCAGCAGCAAGCAGTGCAGCACCAGCACTACGCGCACCAGCCTCCAGTTGTCGCCCAGGCGCCGCCGATGCCTCCACCAGTCCTCTCGCACATGCAGGCACAACCAGTGGTTCACATGCACGCTCCAATCGCCCCTGCTCAAGTGCAGGTTACTGAGCAGCAGTTTCCAGTTCCAGCTCAGCCTCAGACTCAGATTCCAGCTCAGCACCCTCAGTCTCCACCTCAGGCCCCGACCTCGGGTACCCAGGCCGCCTTAACCGTCCCAGCCACCGGCACCACCACCGCCACCACCGAAGAGCCAAACGCGCTGAGCCAGGAGGGTCCGCAACCGACGGGACCTGTGCCTGTACCTGACGCTGCAGCGCAGGCAAAGGCAATCCTGAACCTGGGCGACAAGGTCGTGGAGGCGCGCAAAGTGGAGACCAAGCTGCGCGTGGAAGGGCTGCGCTACGACAACGAGATCAAGCGCATGAAGATCCTCGAGGAGAACATCCTCGCGCGCAAGCGCCTGAAAGACGCTGGCATCACACAGGACGAGATCGATAAGTTGCTGCCGCTCGTCCAGCTCAAGCAGTAACTTCCTTTGTATTTTATGTGCACACGCGCGCGCATGTGTATAGGATTTGTATTTGGGGAAGGTTCCTGCCTGCCAGGCAGTCACTGGCAAGTCGAGAGGCAAGTCGAGAGGCGGACTTGATAACTATGAATGAACATCCATCCATTTTCAAATTTGAAGCTCAGCATGACAATGCATGAAAATGCTCATTATGTAGCTGCTCTGAATCTAATCTCTACATTATTTTATGGGCACATCTTTCACTACTCGAATGGGACGAGTGACGGCAGCGCTTCTTCAAAGGACTCAACGAGTAGTTGGTGATCGTTGCAACAAAAATAAAACAAATTCATACTCGTGTACCAATTAGGACAACACATTCGTTCTTCGTCTCATCTCGTCCCATCTCGGGACTTCTCATACGCAGGCTCCAGTTCTAGATTAAATCTCGAGCTCAGCAGAGGTGGTCGGTTGTGCCAGCGGCATGAGCTGGTCGATCTCCTGCTCGGACACGCCGGCGTCTCTGAGCCGCTTGCGCGCGAGCATATTCTCCTCAATGACCTTGATGCGCTTGAGTGAGTTGTCGTAGCGGAGCCCTTCAATGCGTAGATCCGCTTCCCGCTTGCGCGCCTCCAGCTCTTCCTCCGTGAGCTCGTTCCATGGCGTCGGCGCACTGCCGCCATTGCTGCTGTTGTTCTCGAGCTCCACGCGTCGGGTCTTGCCGTCCACCTCTTTCGAGATGGAGAAGCGCGGCTTATTCTTCTTCGTTGTCAGCTTCGCTTTCTTTGTCTTCTTGGTGGCCGCCTCCTGTCCGTCCATGGCGTCATCACCATCGTCTTCCTCATCGCCTTCTTCTTCATCTTCTCCTTCCTCCTCGTCTTCATCGGAATCGTCCCCGTAGACCTCGCGGCTGCGCTTGTAGCGCTTGAGCCCGTGACGCCGGTTGAACGATGCAAGCCAGCCGTTCGAGAAGTTGGGGCGTGCACCCTTCGGGATCTTGTACTTCTCGCAGAGCGCCTCGGCTTTCTGCTTGACGAGCTCGCCCGAGATGCGGATCTCGTGCTGGTCGCAGTTGAGCACCCACTTGAGCAGCGCGTCATCCAGCTTCGGGTGCTTCACGCGGCGCTTCTTCTTCAACTTGCGTGGTGCGCCAGCAGTACCAGACGCGAATGCGCCTTCGCTCTTGCCGCGCTTGAGGATCGACGAGATCGCGGACTGCGACGGCTCCACGCGCATCGCGAACGCGTCCTTGGCCCAGCGCGCGAGCGCTTGCTGCGTCATCTTGGGGTTCGCCGCGCTGTGATCGCAGATCAGCTGCCGCTGCTGGTCCGTGAGGTTCTGGCGGCGCGGCATCTGCGGCGGCTGCAGCATCGACGCCTGTGCCGCCGTCATCGTCATGGACGAGGAATTCATGAAGCTCATGCTTTTGTTTGCTTTTTTACGATTTTTGTGTTTTTTGGTTTGCTGGAGTTTTGCGATTTTTGCATGAGTGAGTGAGGTGCACGATTGAAGAGAACTGTTGCTGTGTAGTAATTGTGAAGTTGACAATAACTACACGAAATGCTGTTTTTTCAAACTGTTTTTGGCGCGCTCTTTTCTTTTTTGCGGTAACAACTGAAACATGGCGGTGCTTCGCAGAGCCAGACATGCGAGCTAAAGTGGAAAACAACAGTACACACCTCCCCTCGAGAAAACTGCCTTTCCCTCCATACATTCTCGCTCTTCGACCCTCGCATACTTTCTTCTATACATTCTATGGCTTCCCACGCTTCCCACTCTGCCCTCTTTACATTCTCGAAACCGCAAGCTCAAAGCAAACAAACAAGCGACGGACGTTCAAGCACGCTCAAGCAATGCAAGACCAGGGCAAGGCCAAGACAACCGCTGCGGCGACGGCGCCGACGGAGAAGCCGCGTCGCACGAACCTCACGATCCCGCAGCGCTGGGAGATCTGCCAGCATGCGCGCGCGAACCCCAAGCTGTCGCAGCAGGAGCTGGCGCAGTGGGCGCGCGAGACGTTCAAAATGAGCTACGAGCCGTCGCAGACGTCCATCTCGTACGCGCTCACGCGCGGCAAGCACTTCAAGACGCTCGAGGAGGCGCAGCGCAAGCTCCGCAAGCGTCGCCGCGTCAAGTGTCCGAAGCTCGACGAGGTGCTCTTCAAGTGGGTACAAGATTGCGAGAGGAAGGATATCCGCATCTCGGGCGAGCTCGTCAAGCAGAAGGCGATCGCGTTCTGCGAGAGACTCAAGATCGACATGGCGGACCGCCCCACCTTCTCGAACGGCTGGCTCGCGTCATTCAACAAGCGCCACGGGCTCAAGAAGTTCAAGCGGGACAAGAACTACCAGCCGAGCGAGAGCGACGACGACTACTCGTGGGCGAAAGCGCGCAAGGTGAAAGGCACCAAGAGCGAATCCAAAGCGGCTCGCGCCGGCGGCGACGCGGACAACAACAGCAGCGGTGCGGTGCTGCCGTGGAACGAGCTCACCGATGAGGAGCTCGAGGCGCGCAAACGCGAGTCCGAGCTGCGCATCGAAGGGTTGCGCTACGACAACACGCTCAAGCGTCTGCGCGTCGCCGAGGAGAACATGCTCGCGCGCAAGCGCCTGAAAGACGCCGGCATTTCACAGGAGGAGATCGACAAGATGATCCCGGTTGTGAGCGTCACGGGAGGGGATGACGAGTCGCAAACGGTTATCTAGGGGGCATTTCCCAGACCATCGTTCACGTAAGTCTACAGCATGTGCGTTTGATATAAAGCCATGTATATATTTTTCATTTTTGATTGATTGTGTCCGTGTGCCTCGCCACACTCCCATCACGATCCTCTTCTCTTGCGCGGACACTGCTGCTCATGCGGCACCAACAAAGAAAACGCAGCAGCCCACGCACTCCGCTCTTAATACGCTTAGATGCTCTTGTACACGCCCGCGTCGGGCTTTTGCAGCGGCAGCAACAGGTCGATCTCTTCCTGTGGCACGCCGGCGTCGCGCAGCCGCTTGCGCGCAAGCATGTTCTCCTCCGCCACCTTGATGCGCTTGATGTCGTTGTCGTAGCGCATGTTCTCGATCTGCAGGTTCGACTTGCGCTCCTCGATCTCGAGCTTGCGCTTCTTGAGCTCCATCGTCTGGCTGTCCAGCTCGCTCTCGGCGCGCATGAGCCGCAGGTTCTCGAGTTCCACGCGCTCGGGTTTGCCGTTCACCTCCTTTAGGATCGAGAAGTGCGGGTTCCCAAAGTTGCGCTGTCGCTCTGGTTGTGTTTGTGATTGTGCTTGTGCTGGTTGAAACTGCTGCTGCTGTTGCTGTGGTTGTATCGGATGAAATACCTGATGCTGTTGCTTCTTCGTGGCCGAGCCGCCTTTCCCTGAAGACAGCTTGTTTCGCGGTTTTACCGGCGCAGGCGACGCGGTCGAGAGCTCTGGATCGTCGATCACGTGGTCTGCGTTCGAGACTTTCAACTGCTTCACATGGGCGTCGCCCGCTGCCGCCGCCTCCTCGACTGCCGCCTGCAGTGAACCGCCACCACCGCCACTACCTATGATATTAACACTGCTGCTGGTGATAGCGCTACTCTTGCCATCGCCGTTGTCGGTCTCGCTGGCCCGTTGACGCTGCAGCGCAGCCGCGGCGGTCGAGATGGCCACGCGGTTCTCGCGGTCCTGCAGCCAGCGGCGGCGCGTGTCCATATCCACCTGCGCGCAGAGCTTGAGAAAGTGGTTCTCCATGCGGTCGGGTTGGGACTTCATGACGCGCGTGCAGAACGTGCACTGCGCCACGCGGTTGCCGTCTGCGTTCTTGCCGAGCAGGAAGTGCTCCCAGATGGGGCTGCGGCGCCGGCCGCCTCGCGTGTTGGTGCTGCTCATGGCTGATGCTGGATGCTTGGTGTTGATGTTGGTGCGAAGAATATGGGGGTGGGATAATAGGCGATGTGCGTGTTAAGATGTTGTGTGCTCCTAATTCAAATTCAAAATGAAAAAAATTCTATAAAATAAAAGAGGAATAATAAAATTAGTTCCTCCTGTGTCAATAAAGATTCCCCAGCAGCCATTCAGCATTGGACAAAAGCCTGAAGCAGAACAAACACGGTTTGTACATTGCGCGGTGTGAATTGAGGCAACGGAAACCAGGTCAGAGTTTTTTCTCCCATTAGACTAGAGGAGATACACATTCCCAAATGCCTGCGCAGTCATTTTCGGGGACCTCAGTCATCGATTTCCGCTCTTTTGCTTGATCAATTCTACATTTGCTCGCATCTGCGCACTTGTCCAGAGTTTGCAACTCAAGCGAACGATGAACATGACAGAGCCACCTCCACAGCTCAAGCGAACGCGCTTGGGAACATGAAGGACCCACCACCGAAATCAGCCTAGTGCTTCCGCGCGAAGGGCTACACATTCGACCACCAGATTGTTACGGACGGCGTTGGCTGCAGCGTC
>JALBZZ010000603.1:0-19237 GCA_038051095.1 Globisporangium irregulare
GCAGATGAGAAAGTCCCATCCAACATAACAAGTTAGGTGCTTTTGCCCCCCCCAGCTCTTCGGTTTCTTATATGTGTATGTTCAGATTATGTGGACACACCATCAGTTGACGTTTACGAACAGTAAGCCCGGCTGCATTCCATATGTAGCCATTCTAGCCGACATTAAACATCATAATATTTGCGCAGATAGTCTCACCAGAGTGCTCTTGGGATTGGTGATTTACAATACTTTCATGCCTCAAACTCGGAAACGATTGGTTGTGAGAGAACAAGAGAATCCCTACATTGGCTTTGGTATTACACGACTGTATTGATGTGCTTGCGCAGCGAGTTGATCTTGTTGAACTGGCGCGCGTGCAGCTGCGCCTCCAGCACGACGTTCGTGAGCTGCTGCTTCTGCTCGGCCCTCGCGCCAACGACCGCCGAGGTCGTCATCACGCGCACGTCGTCGCTCTTCGGCACTGTCAGCAGGCACCCAAACGCGATCGCGAAGCTACTCAGCGACGCAAACACCATGGACGCGATCTTCCAGGCGTCGTGGAATACGAAGTTGCCCTGCTGTTGCTGCTTGGCCGTAAGGCTCACGGCGTTGTAGAACGCGCCGCGCTGCGAGAAGTCGGCGATCATGCGGTTGCGCTCCTCGGTGATCATCGTCAGCACTTTGCCCGCCCATTTGTTGCGCAGTCGGTATTGCTGGCTGTTCAGAAGTCCCATGAACGCCAAGTTGTTCATCGTGATGAGCTCGTAGGGCGTCGATGGCGGAATGTCGGTGTTGTATTGGTGGAACTCGGGGAATGGCGACCCCACCGGCGATGTCTCAGATCCTGGCGCAGTGGACGAAGCCTCGGCCGAGACGGACGCGAGCCCTTGGAATTTGCTGATCAGCAGGAAGATCAGCGCGTTGAAGCGCTCATGGATGTGCAACCGCTCGTTCTCGCCCACGCCGTCGATCGACTTGAGCTGGAACGCTTCGTACATGAAGAGATCGAGCGGGGTAATCGCGTGCACAAAGTCCTGGTATGTGAACTCGCTCAGGTCCAGAAATGACGGTCCTGCTGTGGACCCATTGACAGCGTTCAGAGCATCAGCTGCCGCTGCAGCGGACTCGTCCTCTGCTGAGACTGCTGTTGTCCCGCTACTGCTGCCTGGCGACGATGGTGTCGGAGGCACCACGACAGAGGAGCCTGGAGCGCCGGTACCCGAGACCGCCTTCACGTTAAACTTGAGTCGCAGCTGGAAGATGAGCTCTCGCAGATGACGCTGGATGTCCGAGAACGAGCTCGACTGCTCCACGCACTTGACGTACACACCATACACGTCCTTCAAGATGTCGCGCAAAAGGAACACGATCACCCACGACGTGTTGGTGGGGATGCGGTGTAGCTCGTTGTGGTCCTGGCACCACTTCGTCAGTGTATCGCGGTGCATCGCGAGCCAATCACAGAGACCGAACACCTCAATCCAATGCGCGCTGGTCGCCCGCGACGTTGATGGCGATCCTGCTCCTCCTATTGCTGTAGTAAGTGGCTCGGGTCCGCCCATTTCGTCAAAGAGACTCGCGTTCGCGTTGCAGAGCGCCTCGAGGTCCGCCAGCGTTGCGAGGATCCCGAATTCCTCCTGGCAGATCTCCAGCAGCTCTTCCACAACCATGTTGATGTGGTACGCGCCGCTGTGCAGCACGTAGAACGCCGAGTTGTTGGTCGTAGCCGCCACTTCCTGGCGCAGCAAAGTCGCGACGTGTTTGTACTTCTGCATGTGGTACGGGTCGCCGTCCACGGTCACGCCGATGATCTTCTCGATCGCGCGTGGGTCCACGGCAGTCAGAGCTCGGATCACAACCGCACTCAGCGCCTCGGGTGAGTGTTTCTGCGCGTCGATGGGCACGGCGAGCACGTGCAGGTCGTGGATGTCTTCGTGCACAGCCACTTGCACGCGGATGTCAAGGTACCCGGTCGAGTAGCGTGTCACGAAGCGTAGCAGCACCGAGTATCCCCACGTGAACGCCGTGAGCATCGAGATTGCCGACAGGTTGACACTCACAAGGCTGCGCACCGAGTCGAGAATGTCTGCACTGGTGACGGTGCCGAAGATCATCGGGTCGAGCACGAACCGCTGCGCAGAGTGCACCATTGCGAGCGTCGCGTCGAGCGAGAGGCCGCTGCTGAGCGCATCGATGATGAACGAGAAGAGCGGCTCACTCTTGATTGCCAGTGTGATCGTGTCACTGTCGCTTGCAGTGATGCTCTTGAGATCCACTGGTGCTGGGTAAATGGACTCATCGATGGACTCGTCCGCGCGAACAAACTGGTCCCACCAGCTTCTCTCTGCACTTTCGCTGACCGAACGACTCGAGAGCAGTTGGTCAACCATATCCATGACGCCCACTGGCACAATGTACTTGGCGCTGTGCGGTCCAAGCTGCTTGTCTGTGAACCCGAGTATTTTGCCACCGAGGAAGCCACTTGGAGAGAACTCCGAAAGCGAGCTGGTCGTGGCGATGCTGGCACTGCTGCTATTGTTGCTACTGGCAGTGCTATGGTTGCTGATACCAGTGACAACAGCCGCCGCAGCTGCTATGGCGTTCGCAGCAGACACGCTCGCTATGAGCGCGTTTTGCTGTTGCTGGAGGGGCGATGGGCCAGCTGCTGCCAGTATACTCGTATGCTGATGTGTCTGGTGGTGGGGAGATGTGGGCGTGACGCCAGCAGTAAGGAACTCCTTGAACACGGGCTCCTCGGGGAAGAAATCCTTCTTGTCTGGGTCGCGCAGCCGCTCGTAGTCGCGCCACTTGACCGGATGCTCTCGCGACAGGTGCGACTCGAGGTTATCTGTGCGGAAGTTGGGACCGAAGATCTTGAGCGTTTGGCGCTTCTTCCGGCGCTTGCTCGGCGGTGGCCCACCAGCAGCACCACCCGCAGCATTAACGCTGTCGCCAATGCCCAGCTCTCCACCAACGCCAACGACACCGACGAAATCACTTGAATTGGCGTTCAGACTCGCGTCGTCCTCGTCTGCCGAACGCGCTCTGGCGCTCTTGGGGACGCGCATCCCCGGCCCGCCGACCTCGCGGCCGAAGCTCTCGCAGAAGCGGCACTTGGCCTTGAGCACGACCGGCGCACCGTCCATCGTGAGCGCCGCGGCCGCGACGTCCGTGGTGGTGAGCCCGCTGCCGTTGGTGGCGCTGTTGCTGCTGTGCGCGAACTCTACGGGCACGACGCCGTACTTGAGCTCGTAGTGCGCCATCCAGCGGTTCTTCTGCTCCCAGCGGTGCTGCCGCTTGCGCTCCTTCGTGTCCATTTCGCCTTCAAATTGTCAATAGCAATGGCAAATGGAGCTCTTGGAGATTGGTAACGTTGGAAACGTGCAGAGCAGGCATTTGGACGCACGCAAACCTGTACGTTCTCTTAAAAAAATTGATAGCGACCATACTTACAAAAGTGGGTAGAACAGTTTTTCGATACATCTGCTATTTAAAGTTCCGATCCGTTTTTAATAAGTTCAGACGTGCGTACAAAAGCGATGAGGTTGGGGACGCCGACTTGCAAAATCGCAGAATGGTGGGGGACCGTTCGGGACCACTCAATTTTGTGTGGCGTGGGCCACATCGTGTTGTGAGAAATAATATGTGGCCCACGTCACACAAAATTGAAAATGTGTTTCCTCAAATCGACATACCGCTGACAAGTGTGCGATTGTCGGTGATGACGAACTGGTGGCGTTATAACGTGGCGTGCTGCAGAAATGTCGTTCTTCGACGGAGGCGACGGATGCAACAGCGACACCGACGTTCCGCTGTTGCATTCACACTGGTGTCTTGTGCAAACACGCTAGTGACGATCAAATCGAACCATGGCAACAAGATTTCGCTTTGCTGCACGCTTGAGGGCCAAGATGGTCCGTGCATTGTAGACGAATGGCTGCACTCAAATGTAGCCATGCCATCCAAATACTTCAATTAGATGCATACACAGTATCAGGGCGTAACTCGACTACAAGAGCGCTTTCTGGTATAGAGACTGACTGTGATGTCTTCTCACGCACTCCGCTTGAGCCACTTGAACTTGAACGTGTAGTCTGCACCTGAACAACCACAAGCATTCCACACCAGCATCAGCATCACATTAGCATGGTAGTAAACGACACAATACGATGGGTTGGGGGTGTTCACTTTGCGTCGTACCGAGGTGCTGCAGCGTAGCCTGCAGCATGAGCACGACCCACATTACCAGCTTGGATTGTACCATGCGCCATTGCTTCTCCAACACGAACGTCAGCTGGTGGATCGCCGAGATGTACAGTTTGCGCTTGAGCACCAAGTAGAGCACGAGGAACGACGCGAGTTCCATCATCGCGTAGACGAACACATTGCGTATCGTGCAGGTCAGCGCGTTGGAGTCCATGCTGTTAGCGAAGGGTAGTACACGTGGTTGGGCAGGTGGTACAGCATCACCAAGTACACGCCTAGCACATAAGAAAAAGCATACTTGGTTGGTACGTTCACGAGGCCGAGGTTCACGAAACTGAGGAGCATCAGCTAGAGGTTGCCAAGCCAAAACTTGCAATACACCACTGGGATCATCACTTCCGTGAACTCGATCAGCAGGAACTCGATCAGGTACAGGGTCTGCAACACCTTCTTGACAAAGAGCAGCTGCTCGTCGTCCGAGAGTTTGTCGGAAATCGATGCAATACGGCTACTTGCTGGCTCCATGGGAGGTTCCAGAACTAGTTTCATAAATGTTGGTCCTCGTGTTAGACTTGGCTTGTCTGAATGCCTCTCACCCCCGACTTGTTCGATCACATCGCCTTTTCTTTCTCGGGAAGGCTGGGGAGCGATCTGGGTGCTCTTCACAGTGGCAACGGGGCTGCGAAGTCTGGTTCATCAAGTAGCTTTCGAATAGTTTCGTGTCTTGCGATCCGTGGGTTATTGTGAAGCATCTGCATTGCCATCTCGATGGTCTGCCCCTCTTGCATCCCCATCTTCATCGCCAGCTGGCGCACGTCGACCAGCATCTTATTGAGATCGTAGATGCCCGCGCACGCCTGCAGGAAGCCCGCCCCCATGATCACGAGCTTCATGTTGATCGAGCTGGAGCTCTGCATGCAGCAGTATACGAAGAACACGTTGAAGATCTCGATGTTGAAGATTACGATCTCGGGTTTGATGTCGTCTTTCCCCGCGAGCACTCGGTCGCGCAGCGGGATGTGCAGCTTTGGCACGTCGTATTGGATCTGGAGCACGGTCGTGTGCAAGCAGATGAAGATCGTGAACTCGACTTAGACCCAGAATGCGTGGCTGTGCGCCAGGTCTCTCTCTAGCGTCTCGAGCGGAGTGAGCAGCATGACCGCGAGCACGTGCATCGTGGTCGCAGATATCGTGTAGGTGTGGAACGCAGTGAGCCGCTGTAGCGAGTACTGGCCGTGGAGTTCCACCTGCACGCTCTCCCAGGCGTGCAGATGTTTGTGTTGGAGTATGCAGCAGATCATCCTCGCAATGTGATGCGCTTCAGAGTGGACCAAACTTGTGTTTGCCTTGCCGTATCACCGAAAAATGGATAATATTAGCCGTCATGAAAGTACTGGCGCCACGCCGTGGATGTGTGCACGTGCTGGCGGTTGTCTTCAGTTCTGGGACTGACCGAGAATAAAGACAACACGACGCCACGAACAGCATAAGCCAGGGCAGCGAGAGCATTGGGATCACAAAGGGCACTGGGAATCCGACCGCAGCGCCAACTGCGTAGGTCACCAACGTGATGAGAACTGTGACTGCGAGCACAATCCCTATCCGTTCACTCAGGGAGAGCAGTAGCCGAGGCAAGTGGAACTCGGACTGCGCCAACAGCGATGCCGTGAAGACACAGTTGTAGAAGAGAGCGCGCGTCCAGAAACCGTTGCTGTGATTAACACCTCGCTCTGGAGGCTCGAGAGGAATCGCATCGGCGACGATGACCACCAGCAAGCATGGTACTGGTGTGAGCACGACTACTACAACGGCGCGAGCGAGACTGACTTGCTTATCCCAGTTTTCTTAGTGTCTACCCCACCTCAAGAATTCGAAGCCAACCAGCCAGCCATAGTCAAAATGGAGGAAAACTATTCCCCATACGCGATTTTCCCAAAGTGCGGCTCGATACTCGTTCGAAGCCTGACAAATCATGGCTGTGGACACGTAAGGCCATTGTCATGTCCTCAACACTGTAGCAATAGCAAAGCTTGCGTTCATGATCTGGTGCTGCACGAAGATCACAGTAAACAAACTCTGAAAAGTGCACTCTTGTGGGTAGTAAGTACACTTCCGTAGAATCAAAATGTCATGTACCGTACCTTCTCTATTTTGCTTCTATCGATTGGTTGCCACTGCGATGCTCAGCTGCTTGGTGAGCGCCTGCTTGGGGTCGTGCTGGTCATACTCACTCTCCATGAGCGACCGGAGCGCTCTCTTCAGCACCAGGTTACGATCCTCTTGCTGCTTGGAAACGCCCCCAATAAACGGCGGGTTCTCCATGCTGCTCGCAACAAACTCCATCATCACGTTTCTTAGTTCCTGCAGCAGCACGGCCGAGCGGTACGAGGACTGGAACGTGACCCACTCGTTGACGCGCAGGCCAATGGCGTTACCTCGCCCCGCTTGTGAGAGGATCTCGAGCGAATGGCTGAACAGACACACCGCGGCAGGCAGCACGATGCTCGACGTGGGCAAGTAGATCTGCGACGTGTGCAGCTTCACCGAATACGTCAGGAACGCGCTCGCGAGAGCCACGTTCTTGTGATTGATCGAGCTCGGGTGCACCACCACGAGCGTGTGGTCCTGATCCCGCAGCAAGAACCGTTTCTTGCTGGAGGCATGGTGATCCGATTGCTGGCTACGCTCAATATGCACGAGGTTTGGTGCCAGTCCGGCGTACAGAATCGATGTCGTCATCGCCACTTGCTCTCTCGTGAGCAGCGAATCATTAGCGCCTTGCTGTGGCTGCTTTGGGATGTACCCAGCCTGAGCCACGAGTCCGTAGAACTGCTGCTTGAGCTTCGTGATCTCCATCAACGACCGGTGGCTGAGAAAGTGCTCACGACAGAACTCGCGCTCAGCCTTGTGACCACCACTGCCACTGCCATGTTTTCCACGCAGAAACTGTTTGCGCCAGGCTTCGTACGCGTTCACATCGGTCATCAGATCGCTTTGACCAACAGCGAACCGCTTGCGCGCGACCTGCATCTCGCTCTGGTGGCCGTAGGGGGCAACAAACGGAGATTTGGTCTCGAGAATCGCTGCGCAGGTGGAAATCGGGTCAAACACGTCAAAGATTGCCCCTAAAAGCAGCATCTTGCCCACTTTCACGTCCACAGGAAGGCGTGCGAGGTTTAGACCGAGCGTCGTGAGCTTCTCTTCCGTTTTGTCGAGTGCGCCGATCTCAAAGAGCTCGTTGAGTGCGTCTTGGACATTCGCTTCCTCCGGAGGGTCCAGACAGCTGCCCAGGAACTCGCTGCACGACACATTGACGCCGAACGTCTTGATCTGCAGGCACAGTGATGTCAGCGGCGCTCGCTTGATCTCGGGGATTGGCTGCTTGTCCATCGTGCTCTTGTAAATGTACCGAGGGAACAAACGGTAGCAGACGCCGCCGCTCGTGCGACCCGCTCTTCCCATGCGCTGCTTGGCGTTCGCGCGCGAGATCCAAATCTCGTCGAGCACGTTCGTGCGCTGCGTCGAGTTGTGGCGCATCTCCTTCACGCGTCCAGAGTCGATCACAATTTTCACGTCTTCAACCGTTAGCGAGGTCTCTGCGATGTTGGTCGTCGCGATGATACGCACGATACCTCTGGGCATCTGGAAAATGCGCTGCTGGTCCTGCGGCGAGAGCGAAGAGTGCAATGGGATCAAACTGAACTTGCGCTCGTCTTGGAACAGGCGGTGTCCACCGAGCATGTCCAATAGAGTGCTGATTTCGTTGAGCCCAGGGAGGAACACGAGGATCGACGCGCTTGGCTGTGCGTCACTCAGACGGATCAGCTCTGACCCCTTGACCAGATGTTCAATCAGCTCCTGGATGAGCTCATAGTTGATCACGGATGAGTCGATGCAGTCGAGCGACTTCAGGGTACGCTCACTGTACTGAGCTCCTTCTCCGTCTCCAGTGCCACCAATTCGCTTCGGCTTCCCACTGCCACCACTCGCTTCCCAAAACACTTTTTGCGAGAACGACGTGCCACCACGACCCGAGACCTTGATCTGCGTCGAGTTCTGCACACTCTCGTAGGGGATATACGCCGGCGACGTGTCGTCAATGATGTACTCGGTCATCTCCAGAACGTCCTCTAGGTAGAACTCCTTCACGGGGAACGTGCGACCAGGCACAGAGAGCATCGGACACACTTGCTCACCTCCAAAGTACTTTTGGAAGCTCGCCGCATTCAGAGTCGCACTCATCAGGATCACCTTCAGTGGCGATTTACGCCTCAGATTCGGTCCCGCGAGAAACTGGCGCAGCATCGAGAGCAGCACGTCGTTCTGGAGGTCGCGCTCGTGGACTTCGTCGACGATGATGTGGCTGATCTCGCTTTCCAACGTCTTCTGCTTCTGGAGTTTGCGCAGTAGGATGCCCGTCGTGCAAAACAGAAGGCGCGTGTGCTTGGTCATGCGGTTCTCCAGGCGGATCTGAAACCCGCAGAGCGAGTCTCCGGCACCCATGGACGTCTCGCCCAGCTCCTGAGACACACGCTCAGCCAAGCTGATAGCTGCGAGACGACGCGGCTGCGTGCACACGATCTGGCAACTCCCGCCTTTCTCTTTGGTCAGCAGCGTGTCTTCAAGTAGAAATTGTGGGACTTGGGTACTTTTACCACAACCAGTTTCACCGGAAATGAGGATCACGTTGTGGCTGTCGAGCGCGTCCAGTACGTTGGCTTTGAAAGACGTGATGGGCAGATCCTGACGGCGCTTCCAGAGATCTTTGAAGTTCTTCGAGCGCATGTTGCTCTGCAATTGGCTCTTGAGTTTTTGAGAATACGCCTGCTGAGCCGGGTCTTCCTCTTGCTCTTGCTCAGCTGGCACTGATACTTCACGGATCTCAGGACTCGAAGCGTCAGCGTACTCTTCCCAGTTATCGGTCTGCTCATCCTTGTCCGATTCCGATAGATCGGCATCCCAGTCGTCCATTGACCAGTCCTCAAGGATCCCAGTAGCACCAGCAGAGTCATCTTTATCCACTGACTCAGTCTTCTTCTTCTTGCTCTGCACATCTTTCTTCTCAGCCTCCGTCTCACCAACAGCAACAGAGCTGACTTTTGCACGCACTTCCTCTGGGATCGTCTCGTAAATTTCATTCACAACCGAATCAAAGCCCGCTTTCTCCTGCGAGATAGCATCCGCTGCCTCTTTCTCCTTCGCGCGCACCCACTCGAGCCACATGTCGCGGTATACAGGCGGCAGCACGCGGTAGAGCGGCAGGTCGGCCATGAGATCGTACAGCGCGTGGGTCGTGACTGTGTCCTTCGCCTCGTCGATGGTCGAGAATCCCATCTGCCCGCCGCAGTCGTCCGGCACGACAAACTCCTTCTTATGCGTTTTAAAGTCGAGCACAAGCGAGTACAAGTGCGTTCTGCCCTTTGCCCCCAGCTTCTTGTAAATGGGCTTGGGGAGTTTGTTCTTCTTGCAGTGGTCCTGGATGTGATCACGAGGGGACTTTCCAGTCCACGACGCGCTTGCGTCCGAAGCGCCACCGGTTTTCTTCTTGACTTTGCCTCCTTTCCCAGGCTTTGACGATGATGACGGAGTAGTGTCTTCAGCTGGTTCTTCAGTGACTGGAACTACATGTTGGGTAGCTGGAATATTGCCACCAACCGTAGAGCTTGAGGATTCTTCATCGCCACCAAACAGGTTCCCTCCATAAAAACCAGCGCTGCTTTCGTCTTCGTCGTCTGCTACTAGAGCTTTAGCGTCAGTCTTCTCACCCACTGGTCCAGCAACTCCTTGTCCTTCGTCCTTTGCATCTTGGTCGTTCTTCTTTTTCCTATTCTTCTTCTTCTTCTTGGACTCGATCTCTGCTACTGTCTCTCCATCATCACCGTCTCCTCCGTCATTGTTATTGCTTTTGTTCTGTCGAGCGTAAAACTCCTGCTCGCTCCAGCCACGCTCCACGAGCCGATTGCGCAGCAGCTGGAGCTCCATCGCGAGGTTCTTCTGCTTCTTCTTGGTCGCTTTGTCCTGTTTTGCCTGCTGCACGATCGCTAGCATGCCCTTAAACTGATCTTCCAGTTCAATCAAATACTTCTCTTCGGGCGAGAGCTTGGCGTATTCCGCCGCCAGCCGCGCCTCTTCCTCTTCACGCTGCGCGATCACCTGCAGGTACTGCTGCGTCCACGTGAGCGCGGTCTTGGATTCGACAGTCGAATCTTCTTCTACTGGTGCTACTGGTGGTGATAGGCTTTCTTCATTACTGTGCGTGTCATCAGCCAGCTCGTCCCAGCTTTCGGCAACCTCAACCGCTTTCACAGGAGGCTCGTCATCTTCAACAGCCGCACCACCGGGCTGCCCTTCATACACTGACGGCAGCTTTGCATTCACAGTCACCGCAAGCTCGCCTTCCTCTCCGTCATCATGCACCGCACTCACTTCTCCCCCTGGCGTCGCACGCAGAGAGAGCGGCAGCTCGTCGCTCGTGAACTGCAGCGCCAGAAACTGGAGCGCGTCCTCCAGTTTGTTTGTATGCACTAGTGCGTCGCGCACCATCTGCTGCTTGCGGTCATCGGCCTCACTGAACGCGTACTCCTCCTGTAGCGTCTTGAGCGCCTTGGCAATCTTCTTGGCCGTGCGCTCCTGGCGAACGACGTCCGCGGCTTTGCCCGCTGAAGTCACGCCCGGACGGAAGGCAGAGCGCTGCTGTGCGCGCGCATGGAGCAGCACGTCGTCATGCAAGTGGCGCTCCAATTCACGCGGGAACTCAAAGCCCGCTTCGGCGCTGGTCGTGCTAGCTGACGCCATGGCTTGCTTTTAAGTTGCTGTTGTGGTGGTGACGAATGGGAATGATGATGATGGAAGGTGGTCGTACTTTAACGAATAATAACACCATTCTAGAGTCGTACCCTATGCACAATTTTATTTCCGATATCGCAAAGTGACCCGAGTAAGTACGAATGAGGACACGAAAGGTCGTGTTGATTGGCGTGAAGTGTCAAGGCGCCACTTCGATCAGAGCTTTTTTGCTGGCCGTATCAACTCTCGATCGACTATCCTGAACCTATATCCGCACAGAAATGCCGACGCGACAGCTCCATGCGAGCGTCGGCAGCACCAATAGCAGCAGCTCGAATGCACAGGCGAGGGACGCCAAGAGTGTCGTCCCCGAGGCGCAGCGGAAGCCCGTGCGCGCCAAGCCCATGCGTGGTCCCGGAGCAGAAGAAGGAAAAGTTAGCATTAAACTTCGCCCTGGTGAGAATATGAATCAACCCCAGCAGAAACAGCAGCAGCCCACGTCGATCGCCAGTATACAGACCAAGATGAAGGAGGACTTCTGCACGCAGATGCTCATGTGCGGCTACGTGCAGTCGTTCGTGGACTTGTTCTACCTCACACACCGCAACAAGCCAACAAGCAGCTCTACATATGCTGATCCTGGACGAGGAGACATCAACGGCAGCACGGTCTTTGAGCTCGCTGAGATGGAATTCCTGCGCGATCAGCTGGTCACCGCCGAGCACTGCAAACGCAAAGGTGAGATCCCTGAAGTGCTAAGCGCCTATGAGAGCCTCGCGACCTACTGCATGGAGAAAGGCGACCTCAAGACCATGATCTTCTTCTTCGAGAAGTGTCTCGAGATCGCACGCCTCGTCAAGGACTCGGTCTGCGAGATGCGCGTGCTAAACAAGATCGGCAGCGGATATCACTCGCTCCAGGACCTCGACAAGGCGCTCGAATATCAGGAAAGCTACGTGGCCATCGCGCAGGTCGTGTACGAGCACGAAGACGACGACGAACTCAGGGGTAACGCGTTCCGACAGCTGGGCAAAGTGTACGTCGACCTCGCCGAGCAGTGCGAAAACACACGCGAATTCCAGCCCTCGATCGACTTTTACAAGAAGTACCTCGACTGCTCCTCGAAAGCTGGGGACATGGACTGCATCGGCCAGGCGCAGTTCAAGATCGGCGTTTGTTACAATGCGCTTGCACAGCCAGCGAACGCGCTGCCGTTCCTCGAAGGATATGTGAGTGTATGCAGATCAGCATTGGTGGAGCCTGCCTGCACTTACCGATTCACCTTGACTTGGTCTCTTCTCTTTGTATACAGCTGACAACATGTCGCAAGACCGGCAACGTCGAGGGCGAAGGCAACGCGTGTGCTGAGCTCGCGACGGCGCACGAGAAGCTTGAGAACAAACAGCTCTCGATCGACTTTCTCAACCACTACATCTCAATCGCAACCAAGGCCGAGAACGTCGCGAACCAGGCGGACGCGTGCCGCCGCTTGGGCCACATCTACATGGCATCGCAGGACTTTTTGCGCGCGAGGGAGATGCACGAGAAGAACTACGAGCTGGTACCGGCGGTGGCGGCGCAGACGAAAGACGCGACGGCGCTCAACTGCTCGCGGATCAACGTGGGGGCGGCGCGCGCGAATGACAAGCTCGCGGTCTTCCTAACGCTCGTGAAGGACGACTTCCGCGGTCTGCTTGAATGGAGGAACTCGCGCACGATCCCCACTGTAGACTAAGAAGAGAGAAGCAGACAGCGTGATTTGTTGCGATACAAAACTCCTTCCTAGATAATCTCTGCATGAGCTGCAGCTGTGTGGCATATAACGAAGGCTTCTATGTATGTTAGTCAAATGATTGGTTGCTTGGTTGGCTGGTTGTCCTTAGCTCTGGGTGTTAAGCTCAGTGGGGCTTGAGCCGGCGGCGTCGTCCTCTGCGGGCGGGTCTACGATGCTCACGCGCAGCAGACGGCCGTCGAGCTCCTGGCCGTTCATCTCGCTCGCAGCCTCGAGCGCCTCGTCGAACGTCGAGTACACGAGTGACGCCCACAGGTGGGTAGACGAATGCTCTGGGGTCAGCACTTGCGCTGTTCGAGATACGAATGAGTGGAGAGCGCACAGTACCCATGCGTTAGATCACACCACACACACACACTCATATACGCACAACAACAGCAGCAACAACAAGAGCTTTGGAACACACCTTTCTCTAGTGTGCCGTATTGCTCAAATGCCTGGCGCAGGCGGATCTCGTCGGTCTTCCAGTGCAAGCCTAGAAGGAGCACATGAGCATCACATGGCAACAAAGCATGCTAGTCAGGAGCAAACATTCACAGACTCGTTGTTATAGCAGCAGCAACGATAGGCAGAGAAACATGACGCACCAATGACCGACACGTGCGTGGAGAGCGCGCGAGCGAGCGGCTTATTCGCTCGTCTCCCGGCGGCTCGCGCCGTCGCGCGCAGCACCAGCGACGAGAGCGCCATCTCTCTTGGCTTCTTGAAAATCAAACAGCAATTGGCTCGGATCCTGACCCGAGCCAATCGCTATTTGAGCGAAAATTCTCATCAATTCCGATACATTACCTATTGAGATATATTGAGCGATTTGATTGGTTCTTTTGTCGTCTCTTGAAAACGCGGATGGTATTGACTTCTTCTTAAAGGCGGTTTTTCTACAGGGCTAGATTTACTTGCTTACGCCCATTAACGAAGAAGAAGAGACAAGACGAGCGATGGCGACCGAGCCGCCGCTGTCCTCATCTCCAGCGTCTTCCTCTCCACACCTGCCTCTCATGTCCATCGCTACGCCACCGGCATCTTCTGCCGCGTCTCCGTCTGCGCTGGCGACGCCGCGCTCGCGCTCGGGCGTGAGCCGCCAAGCCATTGTACGTCCCCTCTGCCTTTATCATCATCTCCTTCCCTGTATTACATACGATGCAGTATGATCCAGTTCTTCTTACATGTATGTGTACGTCACTATGGTGGTGCTATTGCGCTACTACTGTGTGTGTGTTTCTATTGTATACAGACGCCCGTGTTGCAGTTCTGGAAGGCGTTCGACCTCGACAGTAAGCGTCTGGTGCTGGACACGCAGGGCAACGCGATGAAGACCGAGAAGGAAGGCAGTCTCAAGTCTCGCAAGAAGCTCGCGGAGACAACCAAGACGTTCCGCAAACTGGCCGACCCGGAAAAAATCTCGGCCGTCGGCGGCCTGCTACGCGCGTACCAGGAGGAGATCGACAACCTCACGAAGCGCGCCAAGTACGCGGAGAACGCATTCTTCATGCTCTACAAGGGGCTCTTCGCGGCGCCGGACCCGGTGCCGTCGCTCGAGGCCGCGATGGACCTCAAGGTCAGCGAGATCGAGGAGCAAAACAAGAAGCTCAAGCGCGAGCTGAAGGAGTACGAAATCGAGTTCGCGTCGCTCAAGAACCAGGACATCACGATCCGCAAGCTCGAGGAGCAGATCAGCAACTTTGAGCAGGAGATGGACAACATTGTGCACACGCGCGTGAGCGAGCAGTGCCGCGAGCTCGAGGATCAGCTCGTGGCAAAAGAGGGTGAGGTCATGCAGCAGCGCTTGGACTATGAGCGCCAGCTGGAGAACTCGCGCAGTGAGCTGCGCGACGCGTTCAGTCGCATGGACGCCATGCAGTCTGACTTGTTTGCGCACAAGCAGCGCAATGGCATCGCGAAGAACGCGTTTGACGCCGAGATGGAGATGATTTCGCAAGAAGCGATCTTGACCCAGACGCTGCAGTTGGAGAACGCACAGCTGAAGAAACAAATTGACGACTTGCTGAGCGTCACGGGTAGCTCGTCCACAGAGTTGGCAGCAAATGGTAGTGGTGAACGGTCCAGCGGCTACAGTCTGTCGGCTTTGTCGCTTGCCACGCTGTCGTCTTCGGAGATTGCGGAACGAGAGGCGATGGTCCTGAGTCTGCGTCAGGAGGTGCTCCGCCTAAAGGAGTCGCTCGCGAACGCCAACGCTGCAGCTGCGAGTGCGAAAGAGAAGCATGAGGAAGCAATGGAGCAGGCCAAACAAGTCGCAGAAGAGCTCCGTTCTCAGTTGTCGTTGCGTCCGACCATGGAAAAGTATAATGACGTACTGCACCAACTTCGTGTGCTGCAGCAGCTCGAGTATAATATTGTGGACGAGGAAGAGAGCACCAGCACATCATCGTCTCTGATGACGGAAGTCGACGCGGTGACTGGTGGCGTGTCATCGTCCTCATCGTCATCTTCGATATCAGACGTAGAAAAGATCTTGGTGTCGCGAGTGCGTCGTCTGGAGCACTCGCTGCAGCAGAATGAGCTGCTCGCACAGCAGAGAACGACCGAGTTGGTGAAGGCTCATGACGAGCTCGAACGGAAAAGCGCAGTGATCCACGAACAGATCGTGCTACTGCGTAACCTGGAAGAGCACGTTGCAGCGCTCGAGAGCCGCAAGAACAAGAGCTTGAGTCCGACCGACATCGGCACGGAGATCCTCATGGACGCGATGGAAGACCAGCTTAGTGGTGCAGTCGCTGGTGGTGAGGTAGTCGCTGCTTCTACTGCTGCAGCTGTTACAGGTGGCGTCGGTGCTTCGGACAACAAGATGCTCGAGATCGTTCGCGGTCAGCGCGACCGCTTCCGCGAGCGAATGAAAGAGCTCCAGAGCGAGAAGAGCCGGCTCGAGGAGCTCGCGAGCTCGTACAAGGCGTCGGTCACGCGTCTGGAGAACGACAACATGCAGCTCTACCACAAGATTCGGTACCTGCAGAGCTACCGCGGAGGTAGCTCTAGTTCTGGATCAGCAGCAGCGAATCATCGTGTGTCACCGAGCTTCAACAACAACTTTGGCGGGCTTGAAGATGGCTCAGGAGCAGGAGGCGGCGACGTCGAGGCCAAGTATAAGAGCATGTACGAGGAGAAGATGAACCCATTCGTGCAGTTCAACCGCATGGAGAGCCAGCAGCGATACACGAACCTCAATACAGTTGACAAGATCCTGCTCAACAGCGCCAAGATGTTTCTGGGCCACCGCATCACGCGCAACATCGCGTTTGGGTACATTTTGCTGCTACACTTCCTCGTGTTCGCCACGCTCTACTCGTTCATGCACGGCTGTGGCGTCAGCAATGCGTAGTTATTGGGCTTCCTCTCTTTTTCTTGTATCATTCGTGCGTATCTAAATCAAAGCAACCAGCCAGCCATAAAAATGAAAATGAAAATGAAATTGCCATGAGCATGAACATGATGATCAACATGAACGCTATTTGGTTCAGGACCCTCATGATGATAACTTTTTCATGCGTATGGTTCTTAACTGATATCACCATTTGGTTCATATCAGTGATTCTCATTTCGGCCAGATCCAATTCCCAGCCGTCCAGCACAAAGTTGCGAATCAAAAAGCACAAAGGAGACCAAACAACAGAATTCCGTCAAGATGCGCTGGCAGACGCTCGGCAAGGCGGCGCTGTGGCTGCCCGTGGGGGTGACCGTGAACGCGCTCTTTGTGAGCGTGGCGAGCGTCAAGGGGCGCTCCATGCAGCCGGCCCTCAACGCCGACATGACGCAGAACGACGTGCGCGACCGCGTGCTGCTCGACAAGTTCTCAGTGCAGATGCGCCACCGGTTCACGCGCGGCGACGTGGTGGTACTCGCATCCCCGGAGGCGCCGGGCGAGTTCCTGATCAAGCGCCTTGTGGCGCTCGAGGGCGACTTCGTGACCGACCGCAGCGGGCGCCACGCGATGGTGCCGGCGGGCAAGTGCTGGATTGAGGGCGACAACCCGGTGTTCAGCGACGACAGCGACAAGTTCGGCCCCGTGCCGCTCGCGCTCATCGACTCGCGCGTCGTCGCGATCTTCTGGCCGCTCGATCAGATGAAGCTCGTGAAGAACCAGCTGCCAGATAACCGCGTGAATGTATAGCTATAGTGCGTCCACTTTGATCGCTTGATGGGTTTGTTGGTTTTGCTGTTGAAGTGGATTGAATGGGCTGTGTGTTGATGTGAGGTAGGTGACCAACAATCGTGCATGGAGCTGGCTCCTGTTGTGTTAACTAGACGACTCTAGACTTACCATGATGCTTGGCTATGAGGCCGTTGGAGATTCTTTTTTGAAGGCAACCTCGTATTGTGAATAGTCATCTCCGAGCGGCTACAAAGAACTTTGCAAAGTCGCGACACTGTACGGACACTGGGCTTCAAGGATCTCATAGAGTGAAGTGGACAGATTGGTTTGTTGTTGCTGGCTTTATGAGTGCTACTCATATCTCTAACACACAGATACGCTCGCTCACTTGAGGAAGAGCGGAGCTCATAATACTTTTCTAAATTATAGTGGACAAATGATCTCTAAGGTACATAGATGGCTTGTGTACGAATAATGTACGGTGGTGGTGGTGGTTTGACGTTTGGCGGCATGTCCAGCCAAGTTAGTTGACGAACTGGCGAATGCGCGCCGAGTCGGCCTGATTGATGAGCGCGTTGGTCTTGCAGTCGATCGAGCAGAAGCCCTTGGCCTTGGTCATCGACGCGATGTATGCGATCGAGCAGTTGCTGCACTTGCTCGTCTCGGCGTGCATGGCGCTTGCGTAGTGCGACACACGCTGCTCGAGGCACACGTCCTCGCTCAGGACGTAGAACGCCGAGCGCTTGGAGCCGCTCCAGGGCTTGATTGCCACGTAGCCGTCGTCTACGAGGCGCATAAATAGAGTCGCGCAGCTGCTGCGGTTCTTCATGAGGCCGGCGTCCATGAGCCAGCTCACGGCCTCCGACTGCACAAAGTACTGGTACGACAGCTTCGAGTGCTTGTGGGTCGAGTGCGACGCGATCACATCCACGGCGTGGAACACGAGTTCCTCTTCAATGTCCCCCATCTCGCCGTCCGAGGACTCGGAGGACGAGCCGTCAGTGGTCATCATCGGACTCGATGCGAGCGAGCCAGTGGTGTTGCAGTCCTTGCACATGCGCACCGGCTCCGTGTAGCCGAGCTCCGGAATCGGTTCCGAGAACGGCGAGCACTCGCCGCAGACAAGCTCGCCGCACGCGCGGCAGTGGTGGCGGCGACGTGTCCAGATCGAGAAGCCCTTGCCGCAGCAGAGACACGAGTCGCTCGCGGCGTCAGGGCGCCAGCGTGGCTGTTGTGGCTTGTTGTTGCTGATATCCATGGGGGTTGAGGCGCCGAGGTTATCAGACGAGAGGCGCATGGCGAGCGGCGACGCGGCGGCAGGAGCAGAGACACCCATGTTGGTTGACAAGTGTCTGAGATGTGGAAGGTGGTGCTCGTCGGCGGGTGTGTTTTCGTTGAGTGGCGCGTTTCCAGACACACACACACACACAGCAGCAGCGCGCAAAGCGAACCAGACAGGCAGAACGGACGGGGATGCACGGGGAAAGCGGAAAATTGGAAAGTGAGGAAGCCCAGCAGCAGCACACAGACCGATCGACGGCCCGCTTGCTCGCCCGCCAGACAGAGCAAGCCAAAATGGAGTGAGTTGTTCTCAAAAGCGAGAGAGAGAGAGGGGGGAAACGGGGGAGATGAGACTGTATTTTCAGGAGTGATTGTGCTGCAAAGCAGCTGATGGACAAAGAAAGGCCTACGTCAGCTCGCTCACATCGCTAGCCTCTTTACTTCAATTTTATTCGGAGGTGATGTCTCCTCAGCGGATCCATTTTGACTTTGCTGCTGTTTGAAATAGCCTGTTAAATAGAGTACCCTTTTGAAAGCGATCTTTTCGGCGCGAGACAGACAGGTCGAGTCTACCCTAGTCCATCGCCAAAGTACGAAAGCAAATCGCCAATGCTTGAAGAGCGAAAAGGGGAGACTCGAAATCAGGTGGCAGAGACGGACCAGCCACTCAGATCGATAAAGTCACAGGCTGACAACCTGGTGGCCGATTTGCTTAGCGAGACCATCCAGTGCGACGGAAATGTGCCACGAAAAAGAAACAAAACAGGAGTTCTCGCGCTCTCTGTGCTTGTCTCCTATCTCTCTCTCTGCTGCTGCTTTCGGCAATGGCGACATCGACGTGTTCACACCCCTGACCTTCTTTCTGTCTGGCGAAAACCAATGCCGAGTGTCTGTCTGATTTTGTTAACAAATCCAGGGTTATAAGGCTGTTTCCTCCCAAGGGAATGAATGCGAAAATGTCAACGAAAGTATAACGCGCGGGGGGGGGGGGGGGGTGGTGAAAAAAAAAAAAAAACCCACCCCCAAAAATGTAATGGTTTTTTTAATGGAAAAATACCATTTGGGTTTTTGGTTTTGGGGGG
>JALBZZ010000604.1:0-19236 GCA_038051095.1 Globisporangium irregulare
CACGCTTCCTCACTCTGTGTATCGTGCTGAGTAACTCGGGAACGCCCGGTTACATACTTAGTATTTGTACGGTCAGAAGGTCGGATGAGCATTTTTTCACATGTCCATCCTATCCCTTACCTCCATGCTGACGGCAATGCGAAGTCGCATCACAAAGAGAAACGTATTGATTTGAAGAGGGTATCCTATTTTACAGAGATGTCAAACAACAGGCTCACGCACTTGCTGCTCAGCAGTCAAGACTCTTGCGCTTTAAAGGCGCTGCGGGCATCTGTAGCAAGTTATCGCGCGTCAGGAATCTACCAATAACGTCAATAGTCTTCCACTTCTTTCCTTTGACTGTCTGCTCCGTTGCTGGAAGTGTTAGCACTTATGATACTATTTGTAACGACCTGACGCTTGGTGCAGCCGAAGAACCGAGCGAGATGAGCGCTGGCCTGGTGTGGAGCGAAAAAGCAAAGGATGGCGAGGAACCACGGTCGTGTGTGAAGGAGACGAAGAGACGAAGACAATGGCGAGGCGTGGAGCTTGAGTTGAAAGTGGTTGTGATATTGATGGTAAAAAGAGAAGTGAATGCGTGGGCTTGTCTGTTTTTTTCCTGCCTTCCTGTTTGTTGTTTCTTCTCCAAGGGGGCGTCGTGCGGATAGGACATGGGTCGTAGGACACAGGCGCACGTATCTATATCGCGTGGCACAGTCCCTGTCGTGCCTTTACCTCCCTGAATTCTTTTGATTTGTTTTCTAGTTAATACGAGTCTTCAATATACTGCACGTGTCTTGCGTGCTTGGGTGATTACGTGTAATGGGCCCTACCTGTCCCATTACATGAAGGTGGAATGTGTGGCGCACACCACCTTCGACGCGCATTGTGGTTGACTGGCAACAAAGGGATCGCAGTGCAAACCAGTCCCACACGCACGAGTGATGTTGTATGGTCCTCAATGGCCATTACATGGAGGCAGATGTGTGTGGTACACATCACCTCACAGCTTTACGGGTCAGATGCAAGTTTACATGAGCGCTGGTGGATTGCATACAAAGAGTGTGCCGGTTCTGGACGTCCGAGTCGAAGTACGGTGGAGTTCGCGGGGATATGATAGTGATTGTGGTGTCTGCAGCGAGCGAGCTGTGGCAACAACGCGTTAGTTAGCGCAAACATGCACGTAACATCAAGTCATGAGTGTCAGTGAAGTCGGTGGGGTTAAAAGCTAGTAGCGAACCTCATAACGACGGGTTGTTTAGATATGACGGTGCGCACATGTCTAGTGTGCATGTTTGTGGAGAAAGTATCAGTATGTGCTTGCTGAGTACGCACACACAATCTGCGGTGCAATTGTTCAGCTGCATTGTTGCTATTTTTGCTGTGGTATAAAGCAGCCGCACCTCTGTTCCACGCAGCGCGCCTCTTGGTTCGTCTCCAATGTGAACTTGAACGTGCTCGACTTGACGGGAGGCACGAGGCGGCACATCATGCACATCGGGAGCTTCACGCAGCACTGCGAGACCCGCGGCTGACCAGTCTCGAGTGTGTACGAGGCCGAGATGATCACCTCGAGCGATGTGGGCATCATGAGCGCGTTTGGACGCAAAACTACCGGGACGATCAGCGGTGTCGACGATTTCCCGTCGATCGAGTCGATCACGATCGACGATTCGCTTGGGACGATATTCTCGGGCGTGAAAATGGACAGCGACACACTCGACACCTGCGTTGAGCCAGTGTTCGTCACGTGTATTCGTCTTCGCTAGGTCAATGTTGGAGAGAGCGTGTGTCTAGTAGATCCTTCCCAGCCATTTTGCACAGGTATTGACGGACTCTATCTTTGAACTCCTTTCATAGCACACGTAGCTGAGAATAGCGAAAAGCTGATTTGAGAATCAATCAGTCCTGCGCGCCATTGGCCACCGTACTCTGAGTGCGTGTGTGTGTGACGACGTGCTCGCTAGAAGTACAAGCTGAACTTCGAAGGGTTGAGCTCACACCACTGATGCTCTTGCCTGGTTCGCAATGGACAAGCTGACGACACCTTTGCCACTACCTGTGCTCGCCAAGCGGCAGCACTCGGGTCGCAACGCGTTGCGCCTGAGCACCAAGCTAGACTCGTCGTCTCTTGTTGCTGGCGACGGCAGTCCTCACGATACCATGGGTAAGAGCGATAGGAGTCCTGAGAAGGATGCTGCTTACGGATCGACACCGTTGTCTAGCCCGATATCACAGTCCAGCAGCTTGAAGAACGATGTCAACAGTAATAGTGCTACAGAGCACAGGATTGACCGATCTGTCGAGAGTCGAACCCAGTTCCAGATCACGCTTCCACTTTCCAGTTCTTGCGGCGGCACGTCCAATGCTGCGGGCAGTGACGTCGAAGCGTCAGCTGATCAGCGAGGCTGGAGCAGTCCACACGGCGAGCCCTATCGGCCGCTGGGCAAACCCGATCTGAACCTCAAGTTCTCACCACGACTCGCGAATGGCTCCAATCTGCTACAGAATGCGCACCGCATGAAGGTCTTTGAAGGCAAAGACGAGAAGGAGAAGACGAAAGGAGCCTCGGAGGCGCGTCACGCCAACGCTGTTGGGACTGCTCCAGGCGCTTCGTCTCCCGCCCTTCAGGCAACACGACCGGGACTCTTTGAGATGTTCCCGTTGAACTTCGCAAACAAAAAGCGTCCGCTGGATGAGCGCCAAGTCAAGCTCGCGCACCGCCTGCACGCGAGCACGAGCCACTACTCGCCAGAGAAAGTGCGCGGACTGCACCGCAACAACGTGCACCAGTACCAACTGCAGCAGCGAGAGCTGGCGCTACTGGACGCCACAGAACTGCATTCGGTCCAAGGTGGAGCAGGAAATGGCACAACAGGAACAGATGCGTCAGTGGATCTTCTGCGTCATGCCATCTACGAGTGCTCTAGCCGCCTTCGGTCCGTGAAGAACGGCGCGGGCTTTCTCAGACAAGTGCCCTCGAGCGAGCATCTTGACCTATTGGTGCTGCAAGAGAAATACCATCGCGAGCGAGCGCATCACGCGCTATCGGCTCCAAATCCCCACCATAATCATGTCGGGAACACAACAACTAGAGCTGGCACTCGAGGGTTCCTCAGAACGGCTTCAGTTCGGCTCCACAACGATAAGGATGCTCCATTTGATGCGTCAGATCATTGGGACTTTGATACTAGTAGCAGCAGCACCATCAATACTCAGACAGTGACTGCAAGTGGTGGTGGTGGCATCGAGGGCGACGACCTGTACCTCCCGTACACGACGCGAAGACCTCAAAAGTCTCCCAACAAGCGCCACCCAACGCTCAGCGAGTTCAAGAGCCGAGTTCGAGAGGAAAAGATGCCGCGCCCTCTGCTTTCGATGCAGAATCCCTGCTCCACACCTGAAAATGGCTCAGCCCCATCTTCAACATTATCTACTACGAGGAGCAGCATCCGTGCTGGTGGGTCAATTCTCGCGACTGGGCTTGGCACACCAGCATCCCCACCCCCTTTAAGAGCGTCGTCAGTGGCGGCTACGACCACCATAGATACTCCTCTTTCGTCGCCATCTCAAACCTACAACGAGTGCTCCCAGATCGGCTCAGCATCGAACGAGTTGACTTCCTTGTCGCTACGAACAGGTAAGCACCACAGCAACATCAAGTCTCAGGCTCAGCAACAAAAGAAACTGCACAGTGTCGAGCGCCTCCAGGTCGCGGTGGACGCGATCCAGGATGCCAAGCGCACGCATTCAGAGCTGCTGGCGAAAACTGTCGAGTCTCTAAACCAGAACCGCCGCGACTGCTTGGCTGTCAAGTTTCGCCATTTTAACGTACAGCGTCATTTGGACGACGACATTTACCAGATGCGCCACGCATCCGAGTTGCACCGTGTGAAAACCATTGACGACATGATTGACCGAAGCGCTAGCTGGTACCGGGATCTCCTGAAGCAGCTGCTCGCTCGAGAAGCGCCGCTGCATCCTGCCGAGTCATTCATTGTGCGCGCGATCCGCCAGATCTCCAACGAGGGCCACGAGTTCGAGAAAGAGCTCTTTTTCCGGCTCATTCTGCTACTGTACCGCGACGATCTCTACATTCAAGAAGTTCAGAAAATGCTCACGTTTCTTCGGCAGGCGCTGGACGTCACTCTGGAAGAATGGGAAGTCTTCTTCAACGCCAACGCGCTGCCAGAGCCTGCGGAGATCTACGAGCGCAAGGAGATTAAGCAGGAGAAGAAGCAGCACCGCCTCGCAAAACTGCGCGCCGTTGTGACGCTCAACCAGGCGATCCGCCACTTCAGCCGGAGCGACGAGAGATCTCGATAAGACACACGCAACAGGAAATCGGCTGGTCTTTTGCCCAGGAAGCCTTTTGTTTTATTGTGTCTTTTCTGTTTCCCTTTGTTTGTAATTTTTGCTTTTTGTATCTCGTGTCTTGATTGTTTGTTTCTCTGTTATCTTCTAGTGGGCATTCGCTGCTGCGATGATTGCTGCTGCTGATTCCGACGGCACTTGTCCACCTGTTCGTCCATCAGACGACCCAGGATCGCCAGGAAGAGTTTCTCGTCCTGCGCGTTCTCGTCCAGAGCATCATTCAGCGTCTCGAACTCGTCTTTTTCGGGCTCGCTGCTGAACGAGCTGGGCAAAGAGGTCATGCTGGGCTTCGACTTGTCGTGCGAGCCGCCAGCAGTGGACTGCGGCACTCCTTTCCCGTTCTCTGAGCCGCACGTCGCTGCGTTCGAGAGCGCCTGTGATGCCATTTGGTCCCAGTTCAAGTGTGGCAGTTCGTTCTTCTTCTCCGGACAGTCGTTCTCGTCGTCTTCGTCGTCGTCGTCTTCATCGTCATCATCGGCACTGAAAGGCGCAAAACTGGCCCAGAAACCGGGCGGAGATCGTGCGCCGCCATTGTCGATCGGCGACTGACTACCCGAGAAGGATCCCCTTGTGGCTGGCACGTCAATCGAAAGCCGCAAGTTGGTTTTACCGTTTCTCGGTGACGAAGGCGGCGGAGTGGAAGAAGTCGAAGATGACATAAATGTTTCAACTGTTACCGTCTTTCGCTGTGCCACCACTTGGTGGAATGCGTCGAGACACATGCGTTCGAGTGGAGACGGTGCGTCCAGGTCGTCTCGACACATGATGCGCGCGATGTCGTAGAGCACGAGGTTGGCCTTCACGCCTTTCTGCACGATCATGCCGGCAATGATCATGTTGCGTCGACACGCCCTTCGCAGCGGGATCTTCTTGGACAGCGTCTTAGCCTCGTCCTGTGCCGACAGCGACAGGATGTACTGTCGGTCTTCTGCACTCAGCGGCTGCTTGAGCTGCGGCCAGTTGTACCAGCACCAGTCGCACCACGCGATCTCCAGGAACTGTGGCAGGCAGTACCCGTGATCGATCGGTATCAGCTCGTACTCGACCTGACCTGTCGTCGCAGACCGCTTCTTACGCACCAGAATATTTGCATCATTACGGTCCGTGTTGAGCAGCCGCATGTCCAGCAGCACGATTTTGTGCACCTGGTGCAGGGTGAACTGGTTCGGAGCCAGGTCACTGACCACGTCGTCATGGCGTACAAACTCCTGCAGCGAGCCCACTTTAAAATGATGCGGGCCGCCATCACCATACTTGAACACAGGGTGCCGCGCTTCAACGAGTGACGTAGCTGGGACGCCTGCAAAATGGTCCTATCGAGTAAAAACGCGGCAACATTAGTTTAGATAAAGCAACAGTGTGTCTGCACGTTGCCGTGCAAGAATGCTCACCTTGTCGAGAAGGTATGCTGCAAGCTCTCGTTCGCAGGCCTCACCTGACAAAATCCCCCTCCGCAGCCCACTCTGCGACAATACGCAAACGCAAACATGATCAGTCTCCTCCCAGATGGCAATCAGCGTAATCATCACCATGGTGCATCATATCTTTTGTGTGTGCTTACCTGTCCGAGTTCACCCACCAAACCGCGAGGATTGTGCGGCCCAAACGGTTCTTCGTCCTGCGGCTTGAAGCACCCGACGTTGCGGTGCGACGGGTCCTTGAAGAAATACGTGCCACCTGTTCCGTCCATCGCGAGTACCGGTGCGAGCCCCAATGCGAGTCCTTGCAGAGCCTGCGCAGTCCATACACAGTGTTACCATTCAGCCATAAGCAGCATAATAAAGATGCAAGCAATCGTTACCTGGTGCGTGATCTTCATCAAAGTGATCGGTAGCAGATGTGCGCCGTACGGGTGGATGTTGATCACTGGCGCTTGGTCGGGTCGCAGGTTCTCTTTTGGCTTGCTACTTGTCCGCAGTTGCGACATCGATAATCGGCTGCTGCTGCTACTCAACCCATTGCTGATCACAGACTTGCGCGACGGTAGCCCCGGCCGAGACGGAGCAGCTGCAGGTGCTGCCGGCTCACTCGTCTCGGCGGCTTCCCCGTAGAACAAGGAGAAGTTCTGCTGTCGCCGCGCAACAAAGTCGATCACCGCACTATCCTGGTAGATGCCACACTCTTGCAGATTGTGCACATTCTTGAGCTCACGCCCCTGGTAGAAGAGCTTCTGCGCGTTTGAGGGCACGTTGAAGACGACCTGGAGCTGGTCCTTGATGTCCTTGATGCTCGCCCAGGGCTTGAGCATGAGCTTCTTCTTGCGCTCGAGCGGGTCGCGGAAGTCCTTCACGAACACAACGATGGACCCATGCCCACTCTCGAACCATCCTTCCGGTAGTGAGTGCGCCATCACTTGTCAACGCGCGCAACGACAACAACGACGACGGCAACGAGGATGTGCGCAGCTTTGCGCAATGACACCCAACACCACAGGCGCAGTACGCGATGAGGGACAACGATGACCCACGTTTAGCGCACAGACACACAGCTCACAGCTTTACTTGCGCAGCGTCGACTCTCGTATGCTCTCCTGATGCGTGGATCTGCGTCAATCTGCGGATTGCCACGCACGCACGCGCCAAGTCGATGCTGCCGCTTCTTTCCCCTTCTGGTTGCGCGTTCGGCACCTTATCCAAAAGAATTTTTTTGTGCGTGATGCGGGAGTGTTTGTTTGTTTGTTTGGCTCCTCAACCGACAGGGGGAGGGGTTATAGAGGCTTTTCATTTGCTATAATCCAGGATTGAGTGTGATGATTGGTGAAAATGGTGCAAATTGATGTGCTGACACACCATGATTGGCTAAGTCAAGTCAGCTACAAACTGAATATATGATTTTCATTCGCTATAAATATGTAAGGGATCTGATTGGCTTAAAGTCGAAGAACACTGTTTGATTTACTGAATATCAGATCGGAACCGGTTCAGTGAGCCAAGTGACTTGAACCGGTCCGCCCCGTCTGGTTTCCTTTTTGAAGCGACGCGTCTTGAAGAGCTGCACAATCTGGACACACGCGAGTGAGCGAGTGGGTGGGTGCATGAAGCCCATTCGGGCACGAGTGAGCGACTGATTGTGTGTCACTTCGTGAGCTGAGCGTCGTCCTCTCAGTTCGATCACCAGCGAGTGCTGCATAGAAGAAGACGAGCAGCAGAGCCCCGCGATGTCGCTCTTCCAGGTGCGCGAGTGGTGGAGCGTCAAGGGCGAGAGCTGCGAGGAGTACACGCATGGCGCGCTCGTGGTCGGCAACGTGGACAATGACTCGTCCGGACAAGGTGCGTTCGCGTAAAGCATGCACTGATGCTCTTTATGCAGCTATACATATACGAGTGTCTTAATGACGCTGGCTCTTTCTTATTGTGCGATGCTGCTACTGTGGCGACGGCACATAGTGAAAATCGTGACGGGGAGTCTGAATGGCATGCTGCGCATGTACTTGCCGACCCACAATGAGTTCAAGATCGAGTACCTTCTCCTCGAAGAAAACCTGCATCACCCTATCCTGCAGATTGAAATGGGCTACTTCATCCCGTAAGTGTGGTCTATGATCGATTGTCTGATAGATCCGGTGGAGGCGTAATTTACGACGCATCGGTCAGTGCTAACCCTCTCCTGATTCCTTTGCTTACACGCGCAGAAACCAGCATATGCTAGCGCTTGCAATTCTGCATCCTCGACGGCTGAGTGTGTACACTGTTGAAGGTGTCGGTGGCAGCGGCATGTCGGCGAGTTACTTTAAACTGACGCCACGCTACGAGCATCTCTTGGGCATCGACGGCGAGCATTTCACAGCGTTTAACATGCTTTGTGGTCCATTCGGCAGCGCTGCAAACGCGCGCTTGGATCGTGACCATCTATGCGTACAATCACTGGACGGGAGGCTGCAGTTTTTCGAGCAGGACCGCTTTGCGTTCATCCAGCCGCTGAACAACAACTTTATTCCCGGAGCAGTCTGCTACGCTCCCGGGATGGACGCGATCATCGCAGCGACATCGGACCTGCAACTAGAGTGCTATCGCTATCAGGTGCTGGCGTCTGCATCCCTCAAGAAGAAGAAAGCAAACTCCCTTGATGTAGAAGAGCACCCAGAAGCTGCAGGCGCTGGAGTGAAATTAATCCATTGCGACTGGAAGCTGAACCTAGGCGAGACGATTCTTGACATTCGAATCGGTCGGTGCTACTACCAAGAGAACGCCTCCACGTTCGACGTGGTCGTGCTCGGCGAGTTCACGCTGTTTGGGATCAAGCCGCATGGAGAGATTTTCATGCAGAAGCGTCTAGGTTTCCATCCGTCAGCGATGTGTCTCTTTCCGCGATCACCACGCAACGCTGAGAGCGGGATGATGGAGAATTTGTTAGTCGCGAGCCATTCGAAACTCTGGACAGTGTTCAAGGACAAGGCGCTGATCTGGTCGGCGTGTCCATCAACCATCCCTGTCGCATTGCATGTAGCAGAATTCGCGAACACGAATGGGATGATCGTCAGTCTCGATTCAGAAGGAGTCCTGAGCATCAACTACATGGGGACGGATCCGCCGTCCACGTCTGTCGTGGTATCTGATACAAAGGAAGTGAATTACGAAGAGATGGACGAAGAGCACCGCCAATTGCTCAATGTGATTCGGCGATCGCAGGGCGAGCGGCGCACGGAGCCGAAAGACCGCGTGCTGATTCGCGCGCAAGTGCCAACTATTCTTGATGTGGTTGCCGAGCGAGGAGACGATTTTCACCGGCAAAAGAATAATGGCACGTCAGCCGGAGCAACCGAGGGGATGGGAGTCCAGCTCACCATGCGAATATACGTGACGTACACTGGCTCAACGCAGGTGTCGAGTGTGTCGCTGTCCATTTTCACGCCCGAGAATATCGTCCCAAGCGAATCGTCGATCGTGATCGACTCGATCGACGGGAAATCGTCGACACCGCTGATCGTCCCGGTAGTTTTGCGTCCAAACGCGCTCATGATGCCCACATCGCTCGAGGTGATCATCTCGGCCTCGTACACACTCGAGACTGGTCAGCCGCGGGTCTCGCAGTGCTGCGTGAAGCTCCCGATGTGCATGATGTGCCGCCTCGTGCCTCCCGTCAAGTCGAGCACGTTCAAGTTCACATTGGAGACGAACCAAGAGCCGCTCGAGCTCGCAAACCTGTTCGAGGAGATGTTCCACCAGCCATTTTGTACCCCCGAGTGGGCGAAACAGATTGTCGGTGGGTCGGGCACGAACGTCATGAGCTTCCAGTATTACAACGGCGTTGAAGCGACGATCTTGGTGTCAAAGAATGCTGGTCGGTACCGCATCCAGGCGAACGAGCTGGAGGCGCTCTGGATGGTCTCGAATGAACTTGTGGCGCGACTGAAAGCGTTCTTTGACGCGCGATCGCACGGAGCGGAGAGTAAAGACAGCGAGAGTGAGAACGTGTCAATTCTGGAGATTTTCTACCAGGAGCCGCTCCCGCTCGCAGACTTCTTTGGCACGATCGACACCCATTTTGCGCTGCGTAGAGAGAAATTCGAGCTTTCGGCGGAGCTGAACGACCGCGCGCACCAGTTTCGCGTGATTCAGAAGCGGCTCCTGGTCCGCTACAAGGACCGCAACCCGGCCGCCGTCAACTGCTTGGACGTGCTACTCCACGGCACGTACGACCAGCTGATCACGCTCTCGCACCGGATGGAGGACGTCGAATCGAAGCTCGTGATCGCTGCGAATCGGCTCTCGTGCTGCGTGTATCTGATCCTGATGCTAATCAAGTTCCGCTTCCACTTGGACGACGAGAGCAGCCGGCTATTGCTGTCCTACTTGTCTCCAATCGTGAATGGGAATGAGAACGGCGCGATCGAGCAGGGCTGGGAGGAGAGGACCGACAGCGCGATGACCGAGCTGCTCCGGACGCTGCTGGCGAAGCAGCCGCAGTCGAAAGACACGAACGGTGCAGCGGCAGCAGCAGCGTCCAGCCAGGCAAGTGACCTGCCGATGCCAGAGGACGTGAAAAAGCTCAAGAAGCACATTACGATTGTGTGCGATCGGCTCGGGAAAGGGGCGACACTGACGTCGAACGGACAGCCAGGTAAACCAGGCGGTAGCAATGACACGAAAGGAGAAAAGTGAGAGCAAGATGAAGGAGAAATACGCAGTCGTTTGGTATTGTCGTGTCCTCGTCCTTGATGAGTCACCAGCCCAAAGAATTATTCACACTACTTTGCAAGGGGTCCCTGCTGCGTAGCTTCTGGGATCAGATGCGTTATGGCTACACACACAGTGTCCCACCGCAGTGTCAGTGTCACTCCAACCTCGAAGTGAGTGCCAGTCCCCGGAGCGCAAATTGCCCAACACAGTGAGCGCCTCCTGAAGATTCACTTTCCGTTTCCCACAGTTAACTGCGTTCTTGTACAGAGAGATTCGTTCATCTACGCGCTGCGCATCATCATTTCTGCTTGCCTCGCCATTTGCTGACGCGGCGGCTCATCACTTCTGGAACAAATAAAATTCGGGACCTCGAAATCCTTGCGAACTCGCTGTGAGCTTCACTTCTCGCGTTCGGGACATGTCCCTACAATCAGTTAAAAGAAGGGACTAGAAGAGAAATCCTTGTGGGCTGCCGCATTCTGTCACCATCGACCTGGCAGAGCAACCATGGCGGTCTAAAGCGCGTTCCCCACGGGATAGATCTTCTCCTTGCGAAGCGGGGAACTCAGCACCAGTAATAGTCACCAGCACATACACGCACGCCTGCACTCACCCGACCAAGCGCCTCCCGACGGTGTATCACACGTTCCGATTGCGCCTGTGGAAGTGGAGAAACACACATTCACACATTTACAGCACAACAACAAACTCCGGTTTGAACAGCTCCATTCAAAATGGCTGTAATTGCGGACTCGATGACAAACAGTGGCAAGCCATACATGTCGCTCTGGTGGTACGTCAAGCGGAATGATGTGAATGCGGTCACGGAGCTGCTCGTTGACGCGCTCGTGCCAGTGGACGACGCGAACGACCTGGGCGAGACGGCGTTGCACCTCGCGGCGTCGAGGGGCCACGATGACGTCGTGCGCGTGCTGCTGCAGCACAACGCCAACCTCATGGCGAAAGACTGGGTGCGTTTTACTGTACCTTGAGAAGTGGGCGTGGTGGATGCCCCAAGCAAACTCGCTGACTCGCTCACCATATGTGTGCGCTTGTGAGCAGGAATCCGGATGGACCCCTCTGCATCGCAGCGTCTTCCACGACCAACTATCGAGTAAGTGGCATGCGCAGTACGATGTGGAGATATGACGATTGCTCAAATGGTTCGTTTGACTGTGTTACGTTCTCTCTGACTGGGTCGGTGTGTATTCTTCTTCAGCGACGCTGCTTCTGCTCCGTCATGCGCGAGTTCACTTTGGGAAGCGCTTCATGCACACATATCTGCACCAAGTGTGCGATTTCGCCAACCAGAGTCCCGTCGATCTGCTCTCTGGTCGATTGGCAGATATTTTCCAGCAAGAAAACGAGTTCTTGGGCGAGGAGAAGGCGACGCGCGGTGGGTCGGTTTTCACGTTTGGCAAAGCGGATTTCCAGGTTGGTTTTGTTATGCCATGCTCTGTTTGTAAAGCCATTTTGTTACAATGATGCTCATGCTGTATATGTGTATGCATAGCTTGGTTACCATCTTCCGAATGCAGATATCCAGACGTTTCCGCGTCCAGTGGAGCTGCCAATCACGTCGGCGATTGTCCAGATCAGCGCCAGCAAGTACCACACGATTGCACTGAACGCAGCAGGCGAGTGCTTCGTCTGGGGCTTTGGAAAGGGCGGGCGGCTTGGTACAGGCACCGAATTCGAGTACGTTCTTCATCATGTCTTGGGTTGGCATACGCTGATATCGCTGTATGGCTTGGATGATTTGCTCATATGTTTACCTCTTTGCACTCGTCTTAGCCACGTCGAGCCGATCAAGATTCAGTCGCTGGACCAGATTCCAATCCAGAAAGTCGCTGCAGGCGAGAACCACACGCTGGCGCTGTCTCGAACCGGTCAGGTGTTTTCGTGGGGCGCCAACAGTTTCGGTCAGCTTGGACACAGTTTGAAGAGCTGCACGCAGCAGAGTCGCATGACTCCAAAACGAATCGATGCGTTCCGTGGAAGCGCGATGACGGACATCGCGGTCTCGGGCTGTCATTCTGCTGCGATTTGCGACGATGATGGCGCTGTATTCACGTGGGGAAGCAACAAGAAAGGCCAACTCGGTCGTAAAGAAGGCTTTGGCACAGATCAGCCGTACCCAGCGCCAAAGTGTGTCGACGCGCTGCTTCCGCATCACCCAGTGTCGGTGATATATGAAGAATATGACAGTGTGAAAGCGGTGCAAGTGGCGCTCTCGGATTCGCACACAACTGTGATTTTGAAATGCTCTCGCAACGGACAGAGCCACGGTCAAGTGTGGCAATTTGGCTATGGCTCCAACTACCCGACGCGGATCAATTTCAAGGACAAGACGCGTACTGGAAGTGTGCTGATGAGCGATGTGTGGATCCCGTCGTGGAAGCAAAGGACTACCGATATTTTGCAGATCTCGTGTGCGCAGAACCACTCGATTGCGCTGTCTGCCTGCGGCTCCGTGTACACGTGGGGACACAACGGCCAAGCGCTTTCACACCACAACAGCAAGCAGAAGGACTTTGTACTTCCTGGCGCGCCTCAAAAAGTGTCGCTCGCCAAATTTGGCCGCGTTGCAAGCATTTGTGCGTCTCAAGACCATTGCGCTGTCGTCACAACCGAAGGGAACTTGATCACGTGGGGCTGCGGATCGCAAAATGTACTCGGACACGGCCAGGGAAACACGTGGCAGCCAAACCCGAAGCGCGTTCCTGGCGTGAAGAAAGCCATTTCCGTTGCGACTGGACATCAGCACACTGCCGTTCTCGTCGCGCCGTACAACCCTTCGGTGCAGATTCGATCTCGTGCATCACCATCAAGCGAAGGCGGTGACATTGCGTCGTTGCTGAATTTAGTGCAGCAGCGGGTTACAGAGTACATGGATTTGTCGAATTGCGTGACGCTCTGGAAGTATGCGAATGCGTTGGCGACTGCGAACCTGGAGGAATATGCGTTCGAGTTTATGCGTATGAACTGGGATGCGATTCTGGAAATGGTCGGGCGAGAGCGGTTGGATCTTCTCTTCGAGCTCTTCCTCCCACCGATGGACAAGATGAAGCTCGAAGTGAAACAACAGCTCGTAGTTCCTCTTTTGGAGCAAGTCCCTGCGTCGCCACAGCTGACTGCGCTGCGAGACTTTTCGATGGAGAAGCAGCGACTGGAGAAGAGAGCTGCCAAGAACGCATCGAAGCGTGACGATAAACCTGTTGTTGCTGCTGCAGTTGAACCTATTGGAGTTGTCAAAACGGATGCATGGAACATCCTGAATGTTCCTGCTGCCAAAAGCCTTAAAATAGATCGTGAGCAAGCTGGTGTTGGGGTCCCAGCTGCCGCGAAAGCTCCTCGGAAGAAAGCCGCTAAGTTTGTGTCACTTGACAAATTTCTCGAGCCGAAGAACAGCGAAGAGCAGCAGCAGCATAAGCCCCAAGCCCCATCAGCTGTGGCTCGAGATTTTTTCAGCCCTTGGAAAGCTACGTCAACAACTGTGCCACCTCGCAGTCCTGCCGTCGGACCGAGTGCACCAGAAGGACCAGTCGATGGTTCCAGTCTCGGGAAGCCAAAGTCATTGCGAAAGGGAAGCATCGACCAAGCATCTGCCCCTCTACCAAGCCTGCGAAAGGCAAGCATTGGCAGTATCCCCGCGAGTCCAAGCCTCACGTTCGCCGCGTCCCCGTCACTTCAGCCAACAAAATCATTTTTGCTGGCGCAAGACGGATCAGAGCGCCAGCTGCTGTCGACGTTCTCGCTCGATGCGTTTATGAAGAAACCTTCGCGCAATGGTCGCAAGAAAGGAGGATACGTGGAGCCGATTGGAGAAGCAAAGCCTTCGTGGATGGCTGCGCCAGTTCACGTCGCGAAAGCTCCAGCGAAGACCTTGAAGGAGATCCAAGAGGAGGAAGAAGCGCGGATCGCAGCAGAGGCGGAGGCAAAAGCACGCAATGGCGGCTTCGCGCGACGCACATCAACTGTGAACAGCTGGGGGTTGTGTGAAGCGCAGAGCCACATTTCGCTGACCGAGGTGCAGAAAATCCAAGAGAATCAAGAGTTTCTGGAGCAGCAGCGCCAGATCCTCGTGCAGATCGAGATGGAGCGAGACCTTGCGAAAAAAGCAAACCAATCGACTGCTACAACTGGTCCAGCGAAAAAGAACTCTAAGGCATCTTCGAAGAAAGACAGCGAGGCGTCAAAAGAGGAGACCCCAGAAGACGCTGTGACGCGCAAAGCAGTGAAATCAAGCAAGAAGAAGCAAGATAGCGCTGAGAAACAGCATGGCAAGGCTGGTGGTGATGGCGTACAACAGCAAGGCGACAGTTTGAGGCCCAAGAAAAAGAACTCGAGCGAGAAGAAGCCTTCACAAGAAGACAAGGCTGGCGGAGGTGTCCAAGGTGAGGACGCCCCTCGCAACGGCAACAAGACCAAAGTCCCACGTGATGGAGCAAGTGAGGCGAAGCCCAAGCAGAGCAAGAAGCAGAGTAAGCCGCGTGCTGACAAGGCGACTGGAGGGGGTGATGGCGATGCCTCCCGTCAACAACAGTCCAGTCGTCGTCAGCCTCCAAGCAGAAAGAGTGAGCCGCGAAAGGTTGCCAGCAAACCCAAGAAAGAAGAGGATGATCTATCATCGAGCCAGTCGCGCCGAGGCAAAAGTTCGAAGGAGACTCGCGGCGGGGCAAGGGACGCAGCGGCACATCCTTCAGTACAACTTGAACAATCGCAGCAGCAGCACCAGACGACGCTTGCGAGCGCGAGAGTCAGCAACGCAGTGACAGCGGCTTGATAGTGCGGACGACAACGTGTGTCAGTAGTGTTTATATACAGTGGCGTCTGTAGTAGGAAATAAGTAGCATGCACATGTAGCGTTGTGATCGATCACTATATGCCGTCATGAACAAAGCAAAAGGCCATCGACTTCATTTCGACCCACGAAAACATGAAATAACGAAGAAGATGGAAACAAAGCACCGGACCAGGATCTGAAAGATCGGAGCTCCTCACACGCACGATTTGACAAGATTGAGTGGCGACTGACCTCCCATATTTTATACGCCGTGAGCAGACGCCAGTACATTTTCCCTTTTTTTAATGTGAGCAGCTTCTATAAATGAATCGTAGGTGAGAGTGCAGAGTTGGCAGCTGCTGTGCAGCGATCGGATTGGCTGAGAGCGTTAAAAAGTAAAAAAGTCGCCAACTTGAAGCTGAGCTAGCTGGCGTGTCTGCCCTTCACTCCCTCTCTTTTTGAAGCATTTCTGTATACAGTGTCTACTGATCTCAACAGGTCTTTTCGAACATTGCGGATTTGATTGCACAGTTTGAGAGGTACCCCTTTAGACACTGCGTGTAGTCTACGTCTTCTCTGTGTGAGCCAATCACGATGGATTGTGAGAAGACTGAGGGGAAGGTGGGAGAGGACATCCTGGGTTTGTTGTGCCTGGCAATATATTGACTATTTGACGCGATCAAGCGCAAAGCCATCAACATGCATAATTTGACCTACTACTGCTTTTCATCGCGCTACAATAAAAGCAACTGCAGAGCTCGAAGGTCTGGCTGGCCCCTGTTTGTTTTCACCCCCCCAGCTTGCTGACGTGGCCAAACTTGAAAATGCATCGAAAAATGTTGACAGGGGTTCAAAAGGTTCCATTTTCATAAACTTTCCAGACTGCTTATGAGCGCGTTTATAGTAGTTACCTTTTTATACCAGTTTTGTATGCAGAGTCTGATGAAAAACTGATTTAAAATACGTGCATGTGTCATTTGAACTTCCAGCCTATGATCAAGGGTAGTATTATCCCATCTGTTCTTCCTTTTTGCGGATGTTGAGTTGGCTCCAGCAGCAGATCACCTCGCATAACAACTGCTCAAGCTTTTTCACTCGCCTTCTCTGTGAAGCTGCGGCGTAAACAGCAAAACCTCTATAACTCTATCCCTTTTCAACCTCAATCGTGGTGGCTGCCTTTGACAGAGACACGAGCCACGCCGCTCTCCATCATTAGCCATTTCTTTGCTTCAAGCCGAATAGACAAGCGGCAAAGAGCCACCAAAAAAACTTCAGAAGTGCCGCTTTGCTTGCCGTGCTGCGTGGGTGGGTGAGTGGAGGCTACTTGCTCCCCCCTTCGCTCGCAAAGCACAATAGACGCCGTCGAGTTCCCTGGAGACTCGCTCGTCGTGGACTCGCTCGACCCGGGACTCTGGGAGATGTCGCTGCTGAGCTGCGCGCGCAAGCATCGCTCGCTGCTCTGGTACAAGCACCACCGCTCCTCGGTGCGCCGCCACTCGCTCGCCAACAAGGAAACGACAACCACGAAGACGATGATGGCGCCACCGCCACCGCCACCGCCCACGCTGACGCGCACGCTCACGATCGCCACGATGAATCCGCACCACCAGGCGCTGACGCCGCCGCCGCAGGCTGTGTCCGTTCCGCCGTTGACGACGATCGCAACCGCGAGCCTATCAACGCTCGCGTCGAGAGAGATGGCTGTGATCGAGCAAGAGTCCGTTGGATCCTGTAGTACGACTACTAGCAGTGAAGTAGTAGTGCTATCGAGTGACCAGGCGGTCGCTGCCGCTGTTACTGCTGCAGAGGAAGCGCTGAGCGCCGAGACACCCCAACAACAGCAGTTGTCCGAGTCAGACGTACCGTCGTCGTCACCACCACCACCGTCCTCGGGCTCGTGGCGTGCGATGTTCGTCACGTTCTTCGCGATGATCAGCCCCGAGTGGTACAAAGAGGTGCGTCCCATTGTAAAACTCTGTGATGGATGCATTGGGAATGAAAATGTGGAGTCTAGTTGCTGACCAGCTCTTGTTATTGCTGCGTTTTACAGCCAATGGAAGTGGAGAACGACTTTCTCGACGACCTGCGCGTCAAGTCCGTGCCGCCGCACATCTCTGATGTCGTCATCAGCAAAGACAACGGTATAATCGATGTATTTTGTTCTTGTAGTCTGACGAGAACTATGACTCTGCGATACTAACTTCAGCCCTCGTTTGTTGTTTTACATCACCACAGACCAGTTTTGGCGATACGACATGGACAGCTACGCCGCAAACCGCTACAATGAAGATCGCTCGCAGTACATTGAAGATGAGTTTGAGGATGTCGCAACAGGGAACAAGACGCCAGTGTTTTTCTGCGCGTGCTACGATGGCCACGGCGGTGAGCAGGCCGTCGAGTTTGTGCAGCGGAATCTGTACAAAAACATAAAAAAGCGCCTCATTGCGGGCAACGAGTCGACTGCGCTCTCGATCATCAATGTACGTCGATTGTGGCTCTACTTTGACTCATAACACTGAGATAATGAGTAGCAAAGCTGACCTTGATGTTGCTTTTATTGCATGCACACAGGGCTTTCGGGACACAGATGATGAGTTTAACCGTCAGAGTCGTCTCAAGTTTGAGAAGGGCGAGTGGACTGCGTGCTCAGGTACGAACAGCTCCATTGGCTTCAAGTTACTGTCCTGTTTAGTGGCTGGGATAGTGAGCTCACAGCTTGTCCATGCTGTTATTTGTATCCAAGTCGGCGCATGCGCTGTGATTGCGCTCATGGTCGGTAAGAAGTTGTTTGTAGCGAGCTGCGGCGACTGTCGAGCGATCATGGCATTCCGCGACCACACTGGTGAACTCAGCGTCGAACAGATCACGGCCGACCACTCTGCAAATGAACTGAACGAGCAGCGACGACTGCGCGTGGCGCACCCGGATGACTATGACATTGTGCGTGAGATCGGCGCGCGTAATTACTATGTGAAAGGACGTCTTCAGCCGACCCGATCCATAGGTGACACGTACATGAAAGTGAAGGAAGTGAACCGCGCGCCGATGCCGCGAGGACTGCGGATCCATGGGAGCTTCAAACGGCCATACATCACAGGTATGCAGTTGATCTGTTGACAATTTGAGGAGGAACTGTGTATGGTTATAACCATCACATTGTTTCTTGGTTGTAGCTGTACCGGACGTGTTTGAAGTCGACATCCAGCACCGCCACCCAGAGTTTTTAGTATTAGGATCCGACGGTCTCTACGGCGAAATGAGCAACCAGGAAATCGCGCGTCAGATCGCGAAGTTCCGAGACGAAGGGGAAGAGAATGTCAGTCTGGCGCTGCGCACCGCCGTGCTTGAGCGCGTCTCCCAGTACTACGGCTTTAGCGCCTCGGACATGGAGGACATTGTCCCTGGCGAGCGTCGTAACTACCACGACGACATCACGATCGACGTGCTGCACTTCCGGCCGCCTTTGACGACAGCGCACGCTGCCGCGGCTTGATCAATCAGCCATCCATCTGTCCATCCATCCATCCAGCCTTCCAACCCGAATGAAGCCCCCAAAAAAGCAAAAACAAATAATTTATCGGTGTATCCTGTGGGTCGAGTGAGTGACCAATGTGTCGATTGTCGCTCCTCATTGCGTATCTGTGGAGGCGTCCGGAACGGACCAGAAGAGCGCGTTTGTGGTGTGTGTACTGTATGTATCAAGAGCGCTTGCCTGCCTTTCGTTGTCGCCTCTTGTTCCAATTATGTAGTTGTACGCAAATATGCATGAAGAAGATATGAAATCAGTATTCGAGTAAGTGTTCGAGCTTGTATTCTCACATGCAAACCAGTAGTGTCGCCATGTTTGCCATTGTGCGTGTTGGTGGACATAGCACGTGAGGGGGGGGGGGGGGGGGGGCCCGCCGCGCCGGGGGGGGGGGGGGGTTGGGGAATTTGGGTATGCAGACGGGGGAAAGGCGGCCCGGGGCGTAGGGGCGG